>VICI01001107.1:0-25767 GCA_019593645.1 Akabosia matsudoensis | reverse complement strand
TATAATATTTCTTTTACTTTGTTCAATTATTATTAAACTTATTCTGTCCACCAGTCGGTTTAATGTCACTCACAAGCACCTTTGAGAATCCTAATAATCTTGTTGTCGCTGATAGTATCTTAGACAGGATGACAAACAACCCAAAACCACCACGTTCACAATCGCGAGGACAAAAACATGAAGAATGGGAATGTTTTATTCATAAGAGATGATGTATACTTATTCATACCTACTTGCTCTCGCTCGAACAAGATGTAAAAAATCATTTTTATTTACAAGGATCATCTCCCCAACTTGATTGATTCAATTACACACAAAAAAGTAAATATAATATTTCTTTTGAGATGGATGTGTTCTCTCACGTGTCAGGAGAAAGCGTTGATGATACCTACAACTTTTCTTCTTTTTTTTTCTTTTTTTCCTTTGACGTATGAATGAGCAGAGAGAGCACTACTGAATTTATGTTATGGAACGGTTGTGAGGTTGCTGGTCGAGAGCTTGATACTCAGTGACTGAGCAAGATTCTAGACTTTGCCAAACATGTTGTTGGAGTAACAAAAAATCCTTGGTTCAACAAGCCATGAGCAAGTGTAGCTCCGACACAGTTGTATGATGTTTTAAAGCTCGTCTGCGTGTGTACCGTGTGATATGGGGAATCTATTCATTATTATACATGTATTTTGGCATTTCATTGTAATGACTTGGAGAGAATGTCAGAGCAAAAACTTCTTTTCGCAATGCTAGATAAAAACTGAGAACACTTTTAAGCCGCTTTTGAGAAATTTGAAGAGTAATAATGTAAGCTCAAGTAACGGGCACTTAAAAGTGGTATACAACTAGAGATGTCATATTATGTGCGCTTTCACTCAAATTGCACACGATTCATGCACGCGTACAAAAAATGTGCACTAAAAGAAGTTTTATTTGAAACGGAGCACCTGCAGTAATGGACAACAATTTCTTATGGGAGGTTATAAACACACAGTTTTTTCAGTTTTATATCAACGTAACAAACAAATCCTCCAGTCCCTTTACTAAAGCTATGATATTCGGTCATATATTCACTGTAGTTTGAAGGCCATCATATATGTTAGCTGAGCAGACACATCATGCAATTTTTCAAAGATTTTTGGATGGGCACATTCTAAATGGAAATCTGCTGAAACTGGCATCAGACCTTGCATGGTTATTGCCATGCACATTTATCCTGAATCATCATTTTTCGCGTCAGTGATGATGATAGATGATCCCAAGAACTCATCCCCAACCGGTACATGTAATGCACTTAGCCAAATCAGTGTCAATGTTTGTCACTAATATAATTCCAAATCAACGTGATGAAATGCAAATTACATCTGATCTTCGGGATTCTTGAAATGTTCATTCTAGGTACGTGTGCATTTGCAAATGCATACATGATATAATTTATGGGCACGTGTTCTCACAAGGATTTGCAATCAAATGCATTTAAAAATTTAATTAAGTTTGTTTTATCATGTCGACAAATGTTCAAGTCGCTCCTACGGAACTCAATGGATGTTCTGCTGTCGTATGATGATAATGATCAGATCAAATTTGATTCGTGTGTTGGTGTAACTTGACTAGTCTTGCATTGCACAACACAAGGGCAGAGTTTGACCTAATCAACGCTGTGGAAATTTATACATCAACGGAAACGAACATCAATTTTGTGAAGACTTTGAATATTGCAGTTGGCAGTTTGTATCATTATTAAATTTATAAGTATGAAAATCCTAAATTAAATTGTCTCGAAATTAAAAACAAACTTCTATTTGTTGTGAACATGTTGAACGAATGGTTGTTAAAGAAAAAGGGAGAGCATTTTTAACAGCTTTTCAGTATGTAAAACCTTCTGTTCTCGAGCATGAATAGTGATGAAGGATTGATTGGGTTCCTGAGATCTGCCTGACTAATCTAAACAACTTATCTGTATTTTCATCACAACTGTCCAATTATGTAATTATTTAAAAGTAAGCCATTAAAAAAAATGCAGTTTTTATTTCTTTCACTTGGTAGCAGATCGGAAACTCTGAAACCGTGAACAGTGACTAGTTTTAATTTAATCCTTTCAAAGAACTGGCAACAGTTCATACGACTTTCTATTCCAATACAAAAGGCTACTTAGTCGTATGCTCGAAAATGTGACTTATGTTGATGCATGTGTAATGTGTTCTCTGACTATGCTTTACCCGTTCGGTTTTCATTATTTTTATTATCATTAGATTTAAACTTACACTAACAATCTACTCACTAACATAGCCATAGCTGTTTCCACAAAGTATTTGCTTCGGTATACGTAAGTGTAGCTCGGTTGCACAATAATCGTTTCGCTGTATGCCTACTGGTTTTGAAACTGTATAGACGTATAATATGTACATTACAAAATTTCACATAAAAACGTCCGTCGAAGACGTTGACCATGAAATACGGAATTCGGGGTATGAATAAACAAGTCAAAAGAGATTCCCTACGACAGGGAATTACTGCTAATGAATATGAATGCGAAAACATTCAATTTTATGGAAAGCAGCTGCCCACACAACTTGACGCTGGCTAGTCACATACTATCCCAAACAAGTTAAGTTTAGTGTTTTATTTCTATGAAAATAAAAATGGTCGTTACAACATATTGAAGTGCTTGTTTTGTCTACGTAAATTCGGACATCACATACGGTCATAGTCATAACACAATGAGCGTTCATCATTGTATGGCTATTGAGTGCTGATCCCTATTCCCAGTTTAAAACGCTTGGAACTGGTAACACAATTTTAATAATAATTTCCAATGAACGGATATGCTCCATAAATGCTTGGAGCATTCCCCCATAAACACGAATAACCATGTATTGATAAGTTGTTCAAGCATGCCAGTGAGGCAAGGTCTACAGAGTGTGCTGAAATTGACCCATGCAAAAACTTTGTAAACAGCTTTCTAACACGAATCTTGGTAAAATGTTCCTTTCTGAAAAACTTGTTGTTCTGAACCTTACCACAACTGTATCCTCATCAGTTACGTATAACGCCTGTCAAGTTGGTCCGAGACAAACTTTTTGTAACTGTACTCAACGTGCCATGGGCCACTCGCGACGTAGTTAATCTGATTTTGCTAACCAAAGTTGAACAGGTCTCTCAAACCAACCTACACGCAGAGTCCATGACGGACGTGCCTCATTCTCTTACTTCTAAGACTCGGCAACAAATTATTTGCCTAAAGGAAGTTCTGTCCTTAAGTTAATTTGGCACGAAATGTCAATAGTCATCAAGTCGCCAGTAATTATGGTTCGTTAAAACATCAACGATCATTATCATTACACAAGTTGTAAGCGTTCCCCACATGGTTGTATACAAGTTTGTTTTCACGCTTTTAAGAATTTAAAAATGTGGAGAAAAAAACAATGTCCGTCAGTGGTACTTAATTCCCACGAGATATTTACTTTTCATGATAATCTCCTCTGCACTTGGACGTGCCTGAAATTCAAGTAACGCTTTTACTCACATGTTTTCCATGTGTGCCAGGCTTATGTAGTATCTTCAACCCAAGAAGACTCTTCTAGTTGGAAAACGAGGAAACCTGCTCGTCTCCCCTTAATCAAAAATCTACCCCACACAGGTTAACCATCAAAATACAATCCCACGGGGATCATGAACAACAAGCGAAACTAAGTTGGAGATTTACAAGGATATGTCAAAAATACAGCAAATACATTAGAGAATTTTCATTTTTTAATTAGCGCACACGAGAGTCTTATTCTAAGGATAGCAATTACTAATGTAGCAATAAAAAGGTACGGAAAACGGGTAAATTACGGTCTTCGTGTATGATGGTCCACGTATCCTCTTTCTGAACGTTTACATTATTAACCTCGTTTAGTTATTCTACGCATGGAAAGGATTTGCCACCAGCTTAGCCTATTATATACAGTTTTAGCAATCCCTAACTACAGGACGGCTGTACCTTAAATAAGCGTTTTTAACGTCATTTGAACTGTAAAGGTTTTTCGAGTTTGCAGATTAAATTGAATCTTTTGGCAGGCATTTCGAAAACATGAGCATGTATCAGAATTTAAATAGTGTTTTAATCGCTTTGACAGAATTGCCCCTGTTTTATATTAAAATCTGTATAGTTCGGTAAAAGTAGTGCCGCTTTCCTCTGCGAGAATGATGATATGACTGAATCTCTCCATGTTTAATATATCATAAACACGTCTTACTTTATCGTAGCTTTTTGCTAACAGTGTTAATCTTTTTTCACTCTCGCAGCTACAAACTAGCATCCCACGGGAATTGGTAAGAAGCTTTTCTCCCCAAACTATTTTCGTTGCCATCATAAAACATTTTGCAATATGCCATCCGCAGTTGGGCACCTATCAAATCGAGAAAATTAGAAGGCCATTTTCTGACACAGCGTGTCCCTCGTTTTGTTTTTGTCATCAAGTTTGAAGTTTTACTGCGCATTCAGCAGAATAGAATTGATGAAAGTTTGTAATAAAAAAAACATTCTTACAGACAGAAGTATTTCAAGGCATTAAAACATAAACAAAAGAGCATCTCTAATAACTCCAGACAGATTTTACAGGCTTACATTACTGACAATCTCTAAATGGTAAGTCCTATAAACTAAGAAAGAGCTAAACAAAGTTGTAAAAATGACGTGTGTGCCACATAATTTTCTTTGCGCCACATGGGTTTCCAATCTCACAGAACAACACTTCTTGACGGGGAGGTAAAACGTTTATGTCACAAACTTGGGTGTTAACTTCGTTTACTTTTGGACGACATGATACAAAACAGCTAGAAATCTAGGAGAGTTTGATTGTCACTTTGCGCGAGAGAACGAACAACTTTATTGGGCTGCATTTGCCATAAAACCTACCACCTAATAGAGATTTTTTACAGCTATTATACCACGTAACTTATAGCATAGTAAAATCCCGAAAAAAGATGGTGCCTATAAATCAGCCACTCCAACTCGAAGCGATCTTTTATGATGATTTTGGCCAGAAAACTGAATAGCTTCACTTGGTAAGAAAATTTATTGAGATTTGTACTTTACAAGTAATGGCAAAATAGAGACTAACAGAATTTGCAAACTTTCAAGTTAATTGAACAGCACTTGACGAACACAACAAAATTGCTTAAAAGGCGAGACGGACTTCACAAGTAGGCACTCGTCGTTGGCAGTGGTAGTAAGAATACTCTCGTTGTTTTAGTGTACGTCATCCTCTCTGATTACACTTGGGGATGTGACAAAACCCAGTTTTTTCATGTCTTTGATGACAACTTCAAACTTGACGATGGCATGTCCATTGCTTTGAACTCGGACGACTGCAACAGATTAAACGATAGCTACATTATTACTATTTTGATTTTAAATCCTTATGAGTTGACTAGCCACACGGGGAAAGCAACGTAAATTATTTTTGTAAATAGGGACAACTTGATAATGTTGTGTTACGCGAACCTTGTCGTCCTTCACTCTGTGCTAGTAGCTTAGGATCCACGAATTCTGGCCGTCGTCCCATCAACCAGGCCGAAATTTTCTGGAGAAGTGAGCTTGATTCTGGCACAAACAGGGGAATTCTAATTTAAAAGGATGAAAATTGTCGACAGTCAGAGAAAGTAGCGAGCGAACGAAATCCGTTAACTCAATCAAAAGCGTTCAAAGACACAGTTTTAATTAGTTTTTAGAAGTATCCTGTGCACTTCACCGTTTTACGTAAGAGCCATGACAAGCGGGTAAATGTGTAGAGCCATATCCTCGTGCGACATGATTCCCCAAAACATCAGATCCGTACACACTTAAAACTAGCTGGGGCCCTGTGAAGTTATAACATTCTCCATTAGCGCAATTTTAATGTAACTTTCGCATACTCACTCACACACACATCCAAACCATACACCATGTTTCATTTCCAGATGCAAACAATGTTTGTTTGTTTGCTGTTATATGCATAGTTCCGTTTCGAGTTTAGTTCTAATTCCTAAAAAGTGACAGTTTGAGCGGTTTCCTACATGCCTACGTATATAAGCTCACGTTTTGTTATTTTAGAATTCAAAGGGACATGGAGGGCCCTAATTAGGTATGTACAGAGTGATCAATTTCAATTATATTTTTTCAACACACACTTAGAAAACGCCTCTTGGTTTGGTACAGGATAATAATCTAGAGATATACAATGAACACTCTCAATTTACTACTCAATGAACTTACATCCGTGGGGATTAGAGCTTTTAAAGGTAACATCCAGGGGGAAATTCCAAACAAAGTGACCTTCCTCGTCCTTCATAGTTATTTGGGAGATTCCCTCTTCCATTCCCTGTTGCAAAGTACATGATTTGCATTTCAATTATTCGTATTCAAAAATCTATTAATACCAAATAAAAACGACTTTATATTGACTGCATACAAACCCCAGTAATACTCCAATCACTGCCAAATGCCATGTTGTATTTGCAGTAAACATCATCTACGCCGAAAATCTCAGCACTTTCTATCCTTCCAGTGACAGTCATTAAAAATGATGTTGGATTGGTGGCTCCTGCTTTACTAGCTGCTAGTCGTTTCGAGGTTCCTTGCTTTGACGACCTCTTGTCTACACTCATTATGCTATCTACAGTCGTGTTTGCATCAATGTCTCGACCATAAGACTCCCCGGTTGCCATTTTGATCCAATTCGCTAACTAGACTTATTAATAAACTGAAACATGTAACTTGATTCAATTCCCAGTAACCACTAAAACTAATTATACAAAAGTCATGTCAGGCCTACAACTATAAACTGCAGACGTAAGACGTAATGGCGGCCTACCATTCTGAACAATTCTCTCATGCGGCTTTGCGGAAGAAGGGGGTTCAATAGGAGCAATGTTGTACGCCTTGACGGTTTCCATGACATTAAAAACCAAACAGAAAATAAACAGAAAATAAACAGGTGGAAAAACTGGAACTCCAGCCATTTTGCATTGAACTCTTTGCACCCTCCATACTCTTAAAACGTGTGCTAGATGTAAATATTTCTCGTACTTGCTTCTTTCTTGCTGCATTGAGCCACGCACGAGTAACAGAACACTTTGGTGTGCTGAAATTCTCAGTGATCTTTATTTAAGGTTCAACTATAATAGCTTCCTGTTTGTTGCCCTTCTCAAGGTAAAACTTTATCTCACGCGTGAAGAGGCATACATTTTATAGCTTTTCCAAATTACCACCAAATTACCCCATACAGCTCTCCGCATCTAAACTAACGATATAAAATGGTGAAAGGGTAGATTTGAAGATGTTATTGATCGATACGTTTGGAGTTTTCTGTAGTTATCACGTCATCATCATGATCAGCCACGACATCAATTCACGATCAATTTAGTTTTTTTGTCCACGCCATAACGAGTGGTGACAACCACAAAAAACGAGACAAAAACTTCGAGCCTTTTTTCTTTGTTGACACTGTTGTCAACAACAGATCTTTCAACAATGCCTTTGTCGCTATAAATTGTAAAAATGGCTGTGGTTTTACATTTTTATTAAACGCAAGGCAAAAGTTTCCAGGAATCTGAAGATGTGACGAGTAAAGACAGCGACACATGTAGTGGTGGCGAATACAAAGAAAATTTGCATGAAGTAGGAAGCATGAATGTGTATATAATGTAATATATAGTGTCGACAATGGAGTTTACTACGATCGATATAAAGGGGTTTTTATAAACGACATCTTATGCATGTTATTACTTTTTTGCGTCAATATTTATTGAGTTGTTTGACTGGCTTCTAGTAAATGGACAATTACGGAGGAAATAGCAGTGCCCCAAGTAGTGGAGGATTTCCACTACGAAATAGCCGAGCGTTTAATGACCCTAGTGGAAGTGGTGCGGAACGGGTCGTTCAGCCTGTAGCGCATTATGCAAACAGCAATGGAATACTGTCGAGATCTGGAACCAGAGAGGACGGAGGCGGCGCTGGCGTAGGTAGAGCACAACAACCCAGCCATGAAGTCTTTATGGTACGGGAAGCGAATCGAGGAGGCAACAACATAGGCGGCCAGACGGCAAATCGATTTCAGGTGGACGGGGGCAGTGAGTCTGGAGAAACCAGAGAATCCCGACAAGTTTTACCTGTTCATACTTCAACTACAAATAGTAACCATTCCAGTAGTCATCACCGAGACCAACAACGGGGTGAACGTGACAGAGAAAAAGACCATCGTCAACAACAGTTGTTACCATTACCAAAAATGCTGAAAATCGCAGTTGTCGGTAAGTGCGTCACTCCAAAAGATGTAAAATATATAAAAAAATGGATCATAGATTGACCACGTGCACAGATGACATCGGAAAGTAGCTCTTGATCATTTTATTTATTCCTCCAAAAAAAGAAGGTTTTTTCATGACTTAACTGATTTATCTTTCGCCTTTTTCTTACGTTGTTCTTTTCAAAGGTGAGTCCACCTCTGGGAAAACCGCCATTTGCAATGCATTCACTTCGGAAGGCTACAACTTTTCTCGGAATTATCATATGGTGAGACCAAACGAAATATTGAATCTTATCTAATCCCAAATTCACAATAATACAACTATAATCGCATTAGCGTTTTAAGAATATTCTCATAAATAATATAATTTCCTAAATTGAACGATTGCACACAGAAAAAATTCCTTTCTTTCATTCCCCCCTTTCGGTCTCATCCTCATCAATATTGTTTCCACAAAAGTATTCCCACTGGACTTTCGCATAGAAAACACAAAATCCCTTGTTACACTTCTATCCTCTGAAAGCGCTGATAACTTGATTTATATTTTATTTCTCTTTCTCGCCTTCTCTCGTTTCATGCAGACCACTGGTGTGTCAATCTACGCAAAAAGCGTAAAGCTACCTAGTAATCGACCAGGAGGAGACGGCGACTCGCAAAGCGGCCTTTCCACTACTGGTCCAGAGGATTCTATTCAGTCCCTCGAATCACGGATTAATCTTGTTCTCGTCGACTCAGCGGGAAAACCTATTTACAAAGAGTTGCTTCCCCAATACGTAAGTTTATTGACATCAGCAACAACTCCTCATACCGCACTGTTCCATTTAAATAAACCCATTCAATCAAATAGAAAAACGGGTGAAAGCATGTGTTTATATGGATGTGTTGCCATTACACTTACTCCCTGCTCATACGAGCTCCTAAAAAACACAAGAGATCTCATTTCGTTCCAGTTCCCTAGATTCTTCTCAACCTACCCGATTGTTCTTTCTTTCTTTCTTTCTTTCCTGGCTCTGTTCATGTGAGAGGAAATACAAGAGGGAAATCAGGTTATTGATGGCAATTCTACACCATGATTCCCTCTTGTTTTAGTACTTTCCAAGCGCCTTACGCGACGAATACATAAACCGTGTACATATACGTCTACAAATACGATACAACCATAAATTGCACTCATGAGTAGTATGATGATGATTTATGCAGCTAGAAAGTTTTCTTTTTCTTTTCACTTTTTCTTCTGTTCTTGCAAAATAAGTGATATATTTTTACAAAAATTCTTTTGACAAAACATAAATAAAATTCGTACATTGACAGCCCGAAGTCGCCTGATAGATAAGAAAGTTTGGCTTTATTGCAATATTTGCTTTGTCCTTCCCTTCTTTACGTGCAATCAACGAAGTAATTGCTTCCGTCTGACTCGACGTTTCACTGTTGAATTGACACAATGAATTATTTTTTCTGACAGTGGGATCGGTTGGATGGAGTGGCTCTTGTTTTAGATCTTACCTCAGCCAGTGCCCTTGAAACAGCTTTAGACTGGCTGAATTTGGCACGCGGGAGTGCCCACAAAACAAGGAATATCCATCCTTACGATGGCTCTGGAGATCAAACCAGCAAAAAGGGAGGAGGGGGCGATCGACAAAACATTCTTGGCGTTTTGATCGGGAGCAAAACCGATTTGAAAGATCAGCGTGTGATCAGTCCCAAGGCAGCCCAAGACTTTGCTTCACTCCANCGATCGACAAAACATTCTTGGCGTTTTGATCGGGAGCAAAACCGATTTGAAAGATCAGCGTGTGATCAGTCCCAAGGCAGCCCAAGACTTTGCTTCACTCCACGGTCTTCAATATTTCGAGTGTTCTGCAGTATGAAAAGAACAATGAGATTACTTTTTATTTGCGAATAATAAATGTAAACAGCTCAACCAATTTCGTTTTCTGTTCCTTTCAGAAAGATAACTCAGGAATGGAAGAACCCTTCTTTTACTTGGCACATCAATGGGCACTTTCAACTGGAGGAGGAAGCCCAACTGACAAAGAGAATGCACCAGATGGAGATACTTCAACAACGTCTGGAACTGGCGGGGGTATATTTGCAATGGGTAGATCGTCTAACGGAAATACCTCTAGTAGCAACTCGAAACGGTCTGCTTTTGCTACTAGACAGGGCTCTTCATCAGATGCCTTTTGATAATAAGATCCATTGTTACATTTTTTTCTGCTGTAATAAAGGAAAACAATATGTTTACCAATAATACTGCCTAATCTATTCAATTGTTATTTCATTTCATCTCTGAGGTTGAAATACTATTCTGCTCGTTACAGCTTCTTTGTATCATCATCAGCGTCATCAAATCAGATGAAGTGAACTCAATCCAAGTTTTTACAGTGAAAATTCGCACCAACAACCACACATGTGTGCGCTTTCCTCATGATCTTCCACGAATAGACACACAGTTCTGCTCTACTTTCATTCAAATGACAGTTTGATGGCTGCTGTTGTGAAAGAAGTTGTCAAATTAATAGTTCTGTGTTCATGCTGTTTGCAACACGCACTCCAGGAATCTATTTTCAACCCGATTGTTCTATTTCCTTCCTTTAATTCGCTACACATGATAAGTTTCAAAGCAGGCATGATGTTACAATATGCCTCCTGTTGAATAACGAATAAATCCAGTTATATTCAAAAAATATAATGAAAACAGATACTAATGGCGAAAACCTGCTCCTTCAAAAAGAGTAATTCTATCAGTATAATATGTAATGGGCTTAGAAGAATATTGGCAGATAATAATGTCTGTTTGTGAAATTTGATTTCAAAAACGGATTTCATTGTACTGGAAGCGTACTTGGAGTTTGCTGTAAACACTTGAGTTGTGGAAAGAAACAAGTGTTCACTGTATTCTTTCACCACAGCACTGACATTCCAGGTCGTATATAGTCAGGAAGGATGTGTGTGGACGGAGGTGTTGAGAACCACAGTACATAACATGCTGAGTCATATTGTATTACAACCGGATTAAATACAAGCTAGACCCGTTTGTATAATTACTGGTTTTATGGGAATAATTAAAGACATTGTTTCAGCTTTGTGCTTCATAGGGAGGAGATTTTGCTTTCATCCAGGAGGCTGTTATCACCAAGTAGGTTAAATTGATACGCGTGTTTACTATCCGGCTCACATCCAATATGTTAAATTTTCGCCTCTGATAATGACATGATACAATCCCTAGTTCTTGTTGTTTCATTCGAAAATCCTCTTCTAGCTACATACTTACTTGCCTGAGACTTCTCTCTGTTTCGCTTGAAGGTTTGCCAATGAAGCTAATGGTTATCATAGGATATAATGGGAACTTTATAAGTCATATTAATAGTTGTTTGCTCTTTGGCCTTTAAATAGCGTAATGTTCATTACCTTTTGTTGATGCAAAGTTGATGCTCAGACCAGTTACTATTGTGAACGTTACTCGTATTCTGAACTTTAGGATATGTATTTACATTCAAAAATTAATTGCACACATAGTTCATATTTCTTTGGAACAGTGTATACAATATCATATTTCAAACGTAAGCAAATGTTACTATTGTGAACGTTACTCGTATTCTGAACTTTAGGATATGTATTTACATTCAAAAATTAATTGCACACATAGTTCATATTTCTTTGGAACAGTGTATACAATATCATATTTCAAAGGTAAGCAAAACAGGCACTATGTACCAAAATGAGGAAAACCAAATTACAAGGACGATCAGTGTAGGTACAATGTACTATTTGAGTCCTGCGCCCAAACAAGGTTTTTCTGCTTGAATGAAATAATGACACATTTGAAATGTGTATTAATTAAAATGGAAATAAATTATCTTCTCCCCACCCAAACACTTACACTTGAGGTTAATATAGCTATTTGTCAGCTACAAATTCGAGTGTATTTCTGGAATTAGAAAAACACGCAGTGTTGATTCCTGTCATCTAGAATTCAATATAAATGTTGGTATAACCTATTTCAGCAGATTTAGTATGTATAGAAATAGAGTTTAGCAATATGAAGTTTTGAATGACTAAACGAATTTCTGTTGTCAAACCATGAGCAGTCAAAGCAAACTACCTAATATAAAAATAAATACAGATGAAAAGAGTGTACACGTCCTTCTGATGAAGTTTACGATTCACTAAAACTTTAATTTGAATCATAAGTGACAAGTTTGTTCGTGGCATTTCGTTTACTTTTCGTTATCACATGAGTAGTAGAACCCGAGAGAAGTAGGATAGTATTGAATTCCAGGGAAAGAAGAGAAAGTGTGTTCATGGATTCGAGTTTGAAATTATCTTCTATGTTTTTGAAGGGATCAACTTTCGTCCTATTAACTCTTTAGGATGCACGTGTCATTAGGAGATTCTATTCATAAATACCCACATTTAACTTTTTAACAAAGCGGTTTGACTTTGTGTCTCAAGTTTATGTTATGCATAGAATGTATTCAACCATAACATGGTCGCACAGAAAAGTATTCCTTGGATGTGGGAACATTATTTCATAAATGAACAGACACGAAAAATAATGATCTCGTTTAGAATAGTCGTGAAAATTGATATAGTTAGTGTTTGAACAAGGAGACTGCTTGCATCTATGACCGTTTTATTATATTTTGTTCTTTTTTTCAATACATATGTATATTCATTATGTTTCATTGTGGTGTTTAAAATCTTTGTACAACAAAACTGATTTTTCCACATTATGCAATATGTGGATTGATGTTCTGGCAGCGTTTGAACGCTGCTGTTATTGCTCCATAAGCTCCCTGACGCATTCATGATCAGTCCATTTATGCACACACAGATGAGTAGAAAATGTCGACGATATTATTGCACCTACTGCTACCCACACCGCTACTTGGTTTTCTGCTCTAATTTACACTTGGTTGAGTTTCTTTTAGTCCTTTTCTTCTCCTCGAGTAACATCGTTTGTTTTCTACTCATTTCTACGAGTTTGTTGCTCATCTGTTGATAACGAAAAACTAGGTAAATTGCTTGCTCACAAGAGAATGTAATTTCCAGTCGAATGCTGATGAAGATGAAGGATCCCAAGAAGCTTAAGCATTCCCTAAACTTTCCAACACATACGGAAAAGAGTTGGTTCTAGCACAACTGTTATTATAGCGAAGTGCGTATATTACTAGGAATACTCCATTATTATTCCCAAAAACCCCCCTGAGAAGGACATGCATTAAGCAAAATTGAAACTACAAAGGAACAGCAGGCCCATGATACTACTATTATATATATGGAATAAAGTTGGAGTGGCAAGAAACGATGATAATCATTGTGAAAAACAAGACAAACTCTTTGGAATCATCCATTTTCTCTAGAGGAAGAGTCTGGATTCCTTTTTTAAATGCATTGATATTGCATTCGCCTCACATATAATAAAGCCTTCCCCCCCTACCCCTGATTATGGTAAGACCAATAATTGAACATGCTAGAGTGGTTGCTGCACGGCTTGATTATTCCTGGCCTTAGACTACCAACTACTGGACACCAAAAATTCATCATCTTTTCTGAGAACAAAAAGCAACGGTTTCCCTACTTTTATCCAAACGATCCCAAGTAGTACAAGTTGAAGATCATTTCCTCGTGATACTTTGCTTCCACAATTGTATCCCTACTTTAACCTCTGCTTTCCCGAATCATCAACTTTTCTTCAGCATACTTATCTTGTGTTTTTCTTTCCGTCTTCTCACCAGGGAGGCAAGCTAATTATGAATTCAGAGGTTGTACGCAAGCCACTCACTTATTTGTACAAACACAAAAGTAACGACCTTACGTTTTATATATGGATTAGAATGAAAACAACCTTCTTTATTTTTCAAATGGTTTCAAGTTCACAAGGCCTTACTGGCTCTTGTTAAATAACCTCTATGTCATACCCGGTAAAATGATATGCATGTAAAGATAACACCTGAACACCACGATAGTGGTGCTTATTTTTACTTCCGAAACGTAAAAGTCGTTGCTGCTCAGTTTCTTAAATCCTATGCAAAGCCTCAATTTGTCTAGGCAGGCAAAAGAATATGATTAATAAGAATAATAAGAAAAATGATTTTCCCTGTATTCGCATGCAGGTTGGCGAGAGTCTCCCTAAAAATATTACGTGATATATTGCGAGCCAAATCACCTGCTGGTACAGCTTTCGTCGCCAACGCTGTATTTTTAACCTTGGATGTAGTGAACTGAAAGTTTTACGTTCGATCCATGCGGTTTTAGTGTTTCACGATAAGACTGAAACTATAAATTATAGCCTTTTTTTACTGAATGCGGTTTTCACTCGACGGCTTGCTTGTGTTCCGCTTCGACAGTGTAGAAAGTTGGAACTCCAAGAAAAGTTTGTTTGGTGGAATTGATGCGAAAAAATTGAGAAAAAAAGTTATAAAGGCTTCAACAAAAAAATCCATACCGAATTTCGCAAAGAACATCGCATTCAGATTCAACCGAAACTCTCTATAAATTTAACAAAAACATAGTTCAAATGTTATAATAATATGAGTAGTGTATTCATGGCTTAAAACCGGCAACAAATTTAACGTAACTTGAGAAAAGTATTGTAGATTTTGATCATGGTGAAATATTGTTACTCAAAACAAAATTAATGAACTCATACAAATGAGACACCATCAGAAATCGAGCCCATTGAGTCCTCTGTATTTCTCAGAACCGAATAATGCTTCAAATTTAACAAAGTAAAATCCGCAAGGATCTTTTGAACGAAACTTTTTTCTGGCAACGCTGGCAAGCGTGAACAAGAATATCTGTATCTGCTAGCTTCCAAGACTTTTGAACTCGGTAAAATCACCTGCTGACTTGTAAAATACTCACAGAGCAAAGTATTCACCTAAATTTTATAGTGCTAACGAGGTATCCACTTCCCTAACATAGACCTAAAGTACGAAGCCATTCTTACTTATTCAACAAAATCTCAATTCCTACCTTGTTTCAAAACGCAAACGCCAAGGTCTCATGTTTCAGTTGGCTGAGCGTCATGCAAACTGAAGGAATATATTAAAAGAGTGCTCTGGATAGTGCTTAGCCACATGAGATGACGATGATTGATGAACTTCCTAACGCAAACAACCCAGGTGGACGACAAGCTGCTGAAAGATGTTAATCATAATCATGAGTATGACTTAGGAATTATTTTAAGTGTCTAATGCTAATAATGTTGAGATGGTTGTCGGTGAGAAGTACTTTCATTGCATAATTTAGTGCTGATGGTTCCACTCGTTCATCATTCTCGCTAACAGCCATTAATATTGGAAAGACAGAGAGATCAGCGTGGTAGTACCTATCCGCTTGGTAAACTACGCTATCGCTTCCTGACAAATTGAAGTTTGATGATGTCAAGATCGCCATGAAAGTTTAAGCTGGAGTGATATGCAAAAACATTCTTTGTTACATACGACAGCAGATTATGTTATCGCAAGAAAAAAAAAAGATGACTCAACATTTTCGTTAAGATGAACACCTATGAAGGTCGCGGTAAAGTAAGTGGGCAAATACATCATTTTAACAATGTAAGCGCAACTAGTTATGGGAAATTAATAGCCGTAAAAGAATGGTTTATCATCATTTAGTCGAAGGTAAAAATATTCCGGGGACATACAGAATCGTCTTGCTTTGCCACTTACCTACATCAGGATTTTTTTAAAAATATTCGTAGTAAACATTTTAAAGAAAATGGAGACATAAGCAACATAGAATTGCTGTTCTCTAACGAGAGTTTCATATAAAACGTGATATCATAAATGATATGACAGAATCTGCCTCAAATAAAATCCTATTTTTTACTAAAATGAATGTGGGTGGATTATCCAGTAAGACATGAAAGAGAAAAATGGGAAGAGGATGTATAAAATGTTGATGAAAACTAGGAAATTGAAGTCAGTATTAATTTTGGTCAACTGGCTTCACGTGTTGTGTACATTTCGCCAAAAACATTTCCAAGATGGAGAATATTTTAATTTTCTTAGTTGTAGCATTTGTCGTATTCGTAAACGACGTGGTTTGTTCACCCGAAGGGAATGCTGATCCTCCATCCACCGTATATGGACCTCCACGTAAAGCAGCTACTATGTACGGTCCGCCAAAGGCAGAATCAAGTAAATCCCCGCCCACAGAATACGGGCCACCTGGACAAACACGAACTGGTATAGATCAACCTAATACGGAATATGGACCTCCAAAAGCCTCTTCCGGAGTTCAGGGCTCATCACTAGATACTAAACACGGACCACCAACATCCGGACCCCAACCGGATGCAAACTACGGACCTCCAAAAATATCCGACCAAATGTACGGAGCTCCTGATTTCGTTCCTGGAGAACCATTGGACCACTATACAGCAAGTGCTTCCGAAACGGAATTCTTCTCCATTGCCTACTGCAATAATACGGATCTTGCAACGAATAAGCAGCTTGTCAAGGACTTTTATCAAAACGTGTTTGGTGATAAAAGGCTGGATCTCTTGGACAGATATGTTGCTCATGATGTCGTTAACCATAATCCCATGGAAGTTGACGGAAGAGAAAGCCTTGTTGAATTGCTCAAAGGGCCATTTGGTCAAGGCCCACCTACAAAGATAGATTTTAAAAGGATCAGTGCGGAAGAGGATTTGGTTTGGCTTCACAGCCGGATTCCTATTCCTGCTTTGAATACAACCTACGCAATCGTCGACATTTTCAGAATCAACTGTGCAGGCATGATTCAAGAGCACTGGGATGTGATGCAAGATATCAACGTGGAGTCCACAAATCCGCATCCATTCTTTTGATCACAGCGTTTTCCCATGTAATTGTGTTTCGTTACATGATCCGCAATTTAGTTTTACAAGTAACCTTCGAGAAGATAAATGTGTTAGGATGTGTATAAGTAGACATACTCGATGTAATTTTAGATCATCCAATCACATTCTCCTAATTTATTCCAACACTTTCCGCTCCACTTCATCCCTTCTTTTCGCTATATGTCTTCGCGTCTCGTGCTGACACTTTTCCTCCCTTTTTATCGGATAACTTATTGCAGCGGAGCATGGTGTCGCCATCGTCAAAATATTCAACAATTCATAATTCTTTTCATCTGTCTGAGGATACTATTTTCTTATTTCTTTTGCTCTTTCTCGTTTTTACCTTTCACAAAGCAATTATTATAATGATAGGCGTCTGGTTACCTAACGCACCAGTGAGCCAAAAGCAAGCGGTTGTGAGTTTTACTTGCTGATGGGACTCTTTAAACATATCTCATATAATCCTCTTACCTCCAACCTTTGTCCTTGTCTTATTCTCCCTGATGCAGCCAAAAATGTTAAGCGAACTAATTTCTAGTTATTTGCTAGAGTTTCATAATAAATTATTATTTCCTTCGAATCTTCCTGTGACTTACTTTTACTTTATATAACGAATGTCATATTAGTTTTTCCGTTCCGGGATTGCACCCACGTAACATTTCCTATTCATAAACGTGTCGGTGCTTACCTATATACACAGCTCTATAAAGCCTACGCATGCATATATAATTGGATCTGTATGTTAAAAGCTCAGTGCAATGCAGGTAGCCAAGTCTTTTATGTCACCCGATTCATTTATATTTCAACGAGCCCGCCCGGATACAATTTAATGGCAATGGATAACTTCATATTGCGAAAAATGATGAGGCAGAGAATCAAATATGTCATGTATTTGGCAATCCCAAGAACTGATTTAGCTATCGAGTAAAACCTGTTACCCATAGATTATTTTATTATCAGTTCTGATAAGCTTTCAAATGATAAGCAAAATATTTTATTTGTAAGAAAGCAAAAAACTTTCCGGATTGATTTGATAAAATTTGAAATACTTTCCCCTAAAACACACCGTTGTATGTAACAATAATCGATCGATGTATTTTGTAATCTACACATAGCGTCAATAAAGCTTCTCATCTGTTGTTTTACTGGGTTATTTGTTGTCAAAATCTGTTGAACATGCTGTATGAATAGTTTCGATATGCGCAACACTTTTTGCATGGAAAGATGCGAAAAGATAATGAGGAAAGTCGTATCGAAAAGCACGACAGACTCAACACATGGCATTGTTCTGTTCAGCAAAATAGTAGTGATTATGCTTCACAACAAATTATTTATGCAAGTTAGCACTAGGTAATGAATGAATAAGTGCTTCATCAGTTTCACGAGCTCGCAACATCTCTCTACTGTATAGAAGTTGAAGCATAATTTGTCAAAGGAGGCACTCGCATCGTTGCCCATTGCCTTCATCACAATTTCTTCCGTGATAGTATTTTTAATACAACATGATTACTGAATTAGAGTGTGATGAAACGACCTCGTGGTGACTGATAACTGACTGTCCATTTTAATCAGGAAAACTCATACGAAAGATGAAATATGTACATACAACGATTTTTTGCATCCTAATGATTTTCGCGTGTTCATATTCCTTTAGGGTTGACTTCAAATAACCTAGCCGTGGCTGGAACGATTGTCTCTGAAAGACTTAATAAACTAACTTGCCCTAAGACTATAGATTTTGTTAGGCTCCATGAAAAACGAAGAAACGGTCTTGGCAAAATTTGGCGTGTTGTTGGCCGACCGTGATAAAAAATATGTCCTGAAAAACAATATGTAATGTTAGCTTACATTTTCAAGATACAGTATAAAATCGTGAATTTAGTCTAAGATAAATGTGAAAATGTACTGAAGAAACAAGTGAAATCCTTCTCTTGCCCAGGTGGTGAAGTCAATATAGTTGCGTGTTCCGAGGAAGGAAATTAAGTAAAGGAAAAGTATACTTCGAGAAATTAGAGCTTCTGTCCAACGCAACGGTGACAAGATGGATAGCTCCGGAAAAGACGAAGGCACAGTTCGACAATATTCAGCTCATCCAACGAGGACTGAATATTTTTACGGATACCGACATGGTGGTGGTGATGAAAGTCGACTAGATGACGATATTAATGTAAACCTTTCAGAGGAACTAAAGCCCTTAAAGGATCCTGACCCAGAGGATTTGAATCCAAAGGACAGCATCCTAAACAACAATGGCTTTCTGGGTGAACCTCAGAAGGGAAAAGTGTGTAAAGATTTCGACGAAATCCTTGAAATGATTGGCTCTCAAGGAAAGTTTCAACAAATACTACTTTACGCCGTCCTCTGTCCCATTGTCACAGTCAGTCCATTTCTTGTGCTCAATACCGTATTTATGTGGGACGTTCCGGATCATTTTTGTCATGTGCCAGGAAGACCCGATCATTTATCGATCGAAGACTGGAAAAATGCAACTTTGCCTTGGTTGGTACATGATTCAGTGAACTATTTATGCATTAAGTAACGCTGTTCTTCTTTCACATAGGATAAAGGGTCCTGATGGCTCTGATCGACACAGTCAATGCGAAATGTTTAACCCTGAAAGTGGAACCTCAATACCATGCACAAATGGCTGGGAATACGACAAAACAGACTATGAAAATACTATTCCGTCGGAATTCAATTGGGTTTGTGAAAGAGATGCATATGCAACCGAATGTTTCACATGGGGCAGCATTGGGAGTGCTGTTGGCACAGTTGTCTTCGGAATTTTGGCTGACAAGTTAGTTGCATATCAATCAAACTTGACATTTTAGCACGGAAGAAGTGTCAACGTCACGAGAGCTAACTTTTATTTTTCAGAAAGGGGAGAAAGTTGGCCTTTTTCTTAGCGTGTGGAACAAACTTGCTTTTCAAAACCGCCAGTTTGTTTTACGCACACGATTTTGTGACATACAGATGGTTACAACTGTTAGGAGGAACCGCCTTTCCAGCCCTGTTTAGTATGCCAGCATTAATTAGCGCTGAAGTTAGTGGAACAAGTATGTACTCTTTTTCAATAATTTCACTCAGAACTTGAATTGCTATACGAGTAAAAG
Organism: Akabosia matsudoensis; assembly: GCA_019593645.1. Lineage (NCBI taxonomy): Eukaryota > Metazoa > Arthropoda > Collembola > Entomobryomorpha > Paronellidae > Akabosia > Akabosia matsudoensis. The sequence goes on along the minus strand of VICI01001107.1, from coordinate 5,557 downwards.
CGATAATTTAATGAAAGCGTATAGATCCTGGATCTATGCGGTAACATGGATGATTTGGGTGCTCGGGAATTCAATAATACCGTTCGTGGCCATGGTATGTCGGGGCTGGTTCCTGTTTGGATGTGTTGCGGCCATTCCAGGCTTCCTCTTGTTTTTATACATCCCATTTATCCACGAGAGCCCCCGTTGGTTGATCACAGTTGGGGAGGCTGAGCGTGCGATCCAAATTATTCTTAGAATCGCACGAACTAACGGAAGGACCGTTAATAACGATGAAATTGAGAGAATGGTAAACCAACTCGTTGAAAAAGTAAAAAAGGATAAGGAAGGACAGGTTGTCGGTTTTTGGACACTTTTTTCTAAGTATCGAGTTGCCAAAAACACTGTCATGCTCATCACTGCATGGTAAGTGCAGGATCGTAGGTGCAACATGAACATTGATGATCGTGAGCAGGTGCTAACCTTAATTAATTAATTAACCTTGATTACAGGACTATGAACATGATTCTTTATTATGGAATAACGCTAAATACTACACACATGGCTGGAAATAAGTTCCTCAACTATTTCTATCTTTCAATAATCGAGCTCCCCGGAGGCTGGGTTGCTGGAGAGCTAGTGGAAAAAACTGGACGTAGATGGACACAAGTAGCGTTCTTCTTACTGTGCACATTGTCGTGTCTTTTATGCGCTTTATCGGTACTTTCAGGATATCAGACAGCCGTTATAATTGGCGCACTCGGAATAAAGTTTGTAGAATGACTTATAAACCACGTAGCGTACTTATATAATTCGTAATATATACACCTAACATTTTATATTCTTGACATTGAAGATTTGGCGTCACCATCACCTCCCTTGTTGTCTACCTTCAAGGGACTGAAATTTTCCCTACTCAGCTTCGCTCAACTGGTAGCGGCCTTGCCAGTACTGTTGCGAGTACTATAGGAATTGCGGGGCCATATATTGTTTACACTGTAAGTACACTGTCTTCGAACTAGCTAACTCTTGGTCCACTGCAATTTGCTAGGCTAAAATTCTTATGATGTATGAATTAGCCACGTGCGTAGTTGTAGAAAACAGTTTTATTTCATTGCACTTTTTCTGTCCAAAACCTTCAGGGAACCATACACATGTCTTTTCCTTATGCGATTCTGTGCATGTGCTCCTTTCTCGGACTTGTGAGTGCTGCTTGTCTCCCTGAAACTTTTCGGCAGCACTTACCCGAAACAATTGAAGACGCAAACAAGTTTGGTAAAGGACAGAAGTTTTGGAGCTATTTGCCAATGGATCGCAAGAATCTAGATACGAATGATTGACAATAGACACTTTGTTTACAATCAGTTTAAACTTTATTCTAGCGTAATAAATTGTTATTTTCTTAAGAATGAAAAGGCTTTACTCAATATTACAGTCTGTTTACAAAAATGGGAATTAAATAGATAATTATCATCCAATGATACTATGACCGGGTTATCCAAATGATCTTCCATATAATTCTAAACCACCCTTGAAAATAGGTAAAAATAATAAACTTGGATCTATCGACATGAATATATCCACTTTTGGTCGGTCCAATCTTTTATAAATTTAAGATGATAGAGTAGAGGAAAAATAGGAAGCAAAAGTCATAACTGCATATTGCACTTAATTCTATTCCACATTCCTTCATTGCATATGAATAAAAATAAAATATGCATAGTTAATAAAAAATAATAAAGTACAACCTGAAAAGTAAGCATGATCTTCCACACAAAAAAGTTAGATGGTGATATTAAAAACTTCATAATCATTTATGGATTGAAGATCATCGGCAGCAAATGAAATCGAAACGAAGAAACACCAGTTTTTCGTGGCCTGTTGTCAGCGATAAGTAAGTGACAGCAAGACAGTTAATTAACAACACGTTATCAAAATTATATTACGTTTGTATGAGAATATATTCAAGAAAAAATAACATCCATAGATTCTGTCATCGGTAGTAGCATCGAAGTTAACGCACAAATGTTCACTAAACATGTACACTACTACAAACTTACACTAAACGAGAATAAATTAAATACGAACTAATGACGGGAATTATATTACGGACAATCAATCAGACTCACATCCCAGATCGCCTGCAGTTCGGAAAGTAGACATTCAAGCCCAACACTTCAAAGTTGCAACATTCAATTGGGAAATTCAAATCCTAATTGATGCTCATGCCCCGAGCGTGGATTAATCAAAACTTGTACGTACATGTAGTAAAACAAAAATTCCAGTGATCTCTGTGATCATGCTACGAGGAGTTACATATAACTGAAGGAAAGTGAATTTTCTATTTTCATGAACGGCAAACACCAATATTGCAAATAGAGAAGGCATAGTATGCTCATGTACATAGGCATAGTGTACATCTCGATTTTGCTGTGTTAGTGCGTGAATGTGTGTTTTTAATGCTAAATAAATAATTGGTCTTTAACTATCTAGAATTTTTTACTCAGATATGTTCTCACTGAGTGAAGTGAAGTTGTGATAAATTATGTGGAATAAAGTTGGAACAAGTTGTCCCGCATATTACTGAATACTCTTGAAAAACATCCGACAAGATACTCAGGCAAATATGCCTAAAGCCAACCTCAATCACAAAACTGATTTATCAGTATGTTACATTCGCAAAGACATAAGTGATGGCGCTATTACTTCCTCTCTACCTGAGGAAGTACAACTCCTCAAGGTTCATGGATCCCACAACCCACACGGTATACACCATCCTAATGGCAACGAAAGGAGTAACATTGATGATGGGAGTGCGTCCTCCACGAAATGTGAAGATTTCGACGAAATCCTGGAGATAATTGGATCCGAGGGAAAGTTTCAGAAGATATTACTTTACGTGGTCCTGTCCCCTATTGCAATTATAAGTCCGTTTCTCGTCTTTAACACGATATTCATGTGGGACATTCCCGACCACTTTTGCCATGTTCCTGGAAGACCCTTGAATGTGTCGGTGGAGGGATGGAAAAAAATTACTTTACCACGGTACGTGACACTATAACATAGCATTTTACACTTGATACACGAATCGTTAGGGATTTTGCAGAGAGCTGGGTCCGGACGGTTTAGAACGATTCAGCAAGTGTACCATGATCGACCCCAATACAGGGATTACTACGTCTTGTCAAAATGGCTGGGAATATGACACGACAGATTACGAAAACACAATTCCTTCCGAGTTTGATTGGGTCTGTGATCGAGATCATTACCCTACAGATTGCTTTGCCTGGAATAGCGTTGGAAGCGCGATAGGCACAATCATATTTGGAGTTTTGGCAGACAAGTAGCCCACACGCAAGTATATCATCTCTTCTTGAAATTTACGTGTCTCATATAAAATTTAATGTGTATATTGACCCGTCGTGTAATTAGATATGGACGAAAGCTGATCTTCTTTTTGACTTGTGCAACCAATGTCGTGTTCAAAACTGTCAGCTTGTACTATGCTCATGACTATATTGTCTACAAAGCTCTACAGTTGTTGGCTGGCTTATCTTTCCCAGCGTTATTCAGCATTCCATCCTTACTCACCGCAGAAATGAGTGGAACAAGTAACACAACATAATCATGTTAATTGCTGCTAACCATACAAGTATTCATGGAGGATTAGCGATGTAGATGCAATCAATTAACAGCAATGACTTACTAATTATTGAAGCATACAGATCATGGATTTATGCTGTCGTATGGATGACATGGGTTCTCGGAAACTCCTTAATCCCCCTACTGGCAATGGTGTGTCGACGATGGTTCCTTTACGGTTGGGCGACTGCCATTCCAGGATTTTTGCTATTTTTGTACTATCCTATCATTCAAGAGAGCCCAAGATGGCTGATAACAGTTGGTCAGTCCAAACGAGCAGTTAAAATTATCTTATCCATTGCCGAAACTAATGGAAAAACTGTAAATGCATCTGAAATTGAGAAAATGGTGAATGAGCTGGTTGCAAAAATAAAAAAGGATGCACTAAATCAGCGCGTTGGAGTATGGTCCCTTTTCTCGAAATTCAGAATAGCCAAAAATACCATAATGCTGACAATAGCGTGGTTAGTAAGAACATAACGTATCTCCTCCTCCGTGGTTATCTAAGAATAAAATTTCTATTTTGCTTGCAAAGGACGATGAACTCGTTACTTTACTACTCCGTGTCCCTAAACTCTGCTCACATGGCAGGGAACACCTTTGTCAACTACTTCCTCCTATCAATTATTGAACTTCCTGGAGGATGGTTAGCTGGAAAACTGGTAGAAAAGACAGGACGAAGATGGACACAAACCGGTTTTTTTCTTATGTGTGCATTATCGTGTCTCATTTGCGCTGTAGCAGCAATGACATATCCTGGTGGACATATTGTCACCATTGGCGCTCTCGGTATCAAGTCAGTCAAAATGGGAAATTGATACTGAAATCATTACGCCTTTTTCCTGACATAGCTATATTGATTTTTTTACTTTGTCTGGTTCTGCCGTAGATTCGGGGTGACCGTAACTGAATTGGTAGCATATTTACAAGGTACTGAGATCTTTCCGACCCAACTACGCTCAACTGGAAGTGGTCTGGCATGTACGGTTGCAAGCACAGTTGGAACATTAGGGCCATATATTGTATACAGTGTAAGCATTTTCTTAACTCTTCAATATTCTTATCATGAAGTGTGCACGAGGTTTTGCAGGTCGCTTCAAAGTAAATTATATCATTTTATGTTGCAGGGAACCGTACACGTTTCCTTTCCTTATGTACTGCTCGGAGTGTGCTCCATTATTGGACTTTTTTGTGCTTCTTGTCTTCCAGAAACACTGGACCAGCACTTGCCCGAAACGTTAGAAGACGCTAACAAGTTTGGGAGAGGTCACAAATTCTGGAGCTACTTACCAAAGGACGAACAAAAATAATTTTTTTCAAAAACTATTCTATATGTGCATAATTTTAATTACATGGCGAGACTTTGATCGTTTTCGGTGCGACCTGTTTTTTCTTCTTGTGGAGCTGTTTTTCTGCTTTTAGAATTTAATTTCGGTAATTATTTCTCTTTGACTAATAAAAATATATTAATATCTGCTCAATTTTGAGATTAAATACAACATATTGAAAGCTGTTGATGTTGCTGCAAATATATACTCAAACTAAATTTACTTATTCGCATGCGATGCTTCTAAAAGTTCTTACCGTAGAGGATAGTTTGCGGAGGTAGACAAATTAGGGACAGCTCTCCGCACCGATCAAGCAAATACAAATCTTGGGGTAAAAATAAAGTTGCTTACGAGTCTTTTACATGAAACTTTACAGTAGTGTACTGAGAATACTACCCACACTCCAGTTCCGAAAAATAAGTGGGGGTGTTGTTTTTTTTGGATAAAAATCGGCAGCGGGTGGTGACTCACATATTTCCTGAGGCATCACCGTTCTTGTTGAAGCCACTATACAATCCCATTTATGGAAAAAAACTTTTCCCATAAATTGTCCAGCTGGTACATTTCCGTCCAACTGTGGAGATCTGCACTGCATATCTTCTATCGGT
>VICI01001106.1:0-25772 GCA_019593645.1 Akabosia matsudoensis | reverse complement strand
TTGTTGCGTGAAAAGTCTGTATTTTGTTCTGCAAATCTCTTGACAAGTCCTAAGTCCTAAAGACGATAAAAGAAGGCAAATGCGCAGTGTGGGCCTATAATCAAAGCGATCACTCTACTGAAATCAGCTTAAAATACTATCTCTGCACGGCACGGGACTGACAAACAATGACTCATCGCTGAAAGCCGTTTGCACACGTCAGTATTAAAAAGTACCTACTACATTAGCCTATGGAATACTATAGTCTGTCAAAAGTGAGCGTATGGCTATGGTTACCGCTAGACGCTCAAAGAGCATCTCTATAAGATGCAATGACTCTATCGAGCAATTGATTCTAAAACACCGTTGCAAATATTTTACTTGACTTAGATTGTTGACTAAACTTTATATTGGCATCAACTATACATTTCAAACTCTGTCGTCAGATTGCAGTGCAGTGCTTTTCTGATCACGCTAGGCTCTGGGAATGTTCTGATGTCCGAACCATTTCTTGTGTGTAGCGACCACACATTTATCGGCTGAGGAAATGACTGCACTTTCATTGTTATGGTGTCCATGTAAAAAAACCAAGCTTTGTCAGATGATAAATGTCACGTTACTAAACAATGGTTACTAATAAGAGTAGGGGGACTAACAAATCTCTAACAATCCGTCTACTCTAATTAAGTTACTGTTTACATGGACCACTTTACAGGTAAGCCTTATAGAACATAAGGGCAGCCGTGTTTTCGACTAAAATGTAGCGTTTTTGCAATCATTCTTCATACGGTCGAAGTGAATAATCAGCGAAAACAGAATAATTTCCTCTGTGGCTAAGTTGTACCTCTTAGCCTGAGCTATAAAGCTCTTTCGAATGGTATCCCCAAAGTACTTTTCGGAATAAAGAACTTCAACGTGTCTCATTCAGTCACTTCAAAGGAAATGACTGTCACAAATTTGTGTAACAGAGATCCTTGAAAGTAACTTCTTTGGAATGGCCGGATTTGTATTTGTGACAGATCCGTAATGCGACTTGAACCCTCTCAGGTTTATACGTTTGCTGGAAATATAAGTTCGTTCCCGTTTCCTCTGTTGGCTTTTGGAAAATGGCATAAGTGGTAATCAAAGACTTAAACATAGTATCTAGATAAGACGTTCAAGCCCTTTCAAGGTTACCAAAAGTTCTGAGAAAATTTTTTGAGTTGGTTGTTAAGGACAAGAAATATCTAAACCTTGAGAAAATCCACGGTTTACGGTGGTTGCAGGGATGATTTCTGAATGAAAATGTATTCTTACAATCTATTTTCTTTCAGAATGCTCTAAGAAAAATTACTCTCCAGTCAAAGCCGTGGAAGCTCATTGTCCCGAAAAAAATTTCCTTATCTTTCGGAAAGAAATTGTTTACATGATGCAAATGTCGAGGGCTTGCTGTTAATAGCATTTACATACCTACCTGGTAATTGGGAACAAACATGAATCAAGGTGTAAAAATATTTCACGATCCCCCATGTAATTACGAGCATAGCATTCTTTCGCAAAGTGGGTGCCTTTTTCTCGAAACAAAGTCGTCGTATATTTTCTAAAACGTATTCGAAATACATGTTGCATGGTACCCCAATAAGGTATATGAATGTTTGTAGAAGCACCGTATCTCGAGAAAAAAGTCTTGATGCATTTCCAAGAAGTCTAGTTGTTTCACGATACTGAATGAAAGCAGCGTGCATTTAGAAAATTTGAATGCTAAATACATACGGTAGGACAGGCAATTGGTTTTTACAAAGAGTTTGGTACTAAATGCACTTGTTACTTTTTGCGGGTCTGTTCGTTTACTAGGTTTACAAGAACGTAGTATTTCGTACCAAAAAAACAAGTTTCCTTGCCATTAGTCATTAGTGAGTATCACTTGTATTGGCTTATGGAATTTGTTTGTTGGTACGAAATACTACATTCTTAGAAACCTGGTTAACGAACAGACCCGCAAAAAAATAACAAATGCATTTAGTACCAAACTCTTTGGTAAAAAATTGCCTGCCTTACCGTATTTAGCATTCAAATTTTCTAAATCAACGCTGCTTTCATTCAGTATCGTGGCTTGTTTCTGTCTTCCTGACAGTCTTGGAAAATTTCGTACATATACCAGAGCGTAATCATATTTTTAAAAAATTATGTGTAAACATGACCAAAGTTCTTCTTCAAAGTTCAAGGCGTGGAGTTCGAAACAGCTTTGACGAACAATCTGCGCCATTGTTTGGAATCGATTGACAACTGAATAGTCGCTTGTGCAATCGGATCTCGGATGGATACTGCATTGTGAATCATGACCTTGCTTAAGCCTTTTCACTTGAGACTCTCCGGGTATAAAATTGGAAGATTTTAATTTTAAACTGTATCATTTGCAAACAAGCCTAATCCGAGAAGAGCAGAAGTTTCCAAAGAGCAAGACTTCCATACATTTTTGAAGTAGTTGCTTTGAGAAAAAAGAGTAAACATGGCAAAGTTGGTTTTGGCAGCAGTTCTATTCGGCGCTATTTACATGGCTGCCGGTGCACCACAATGTAAGTTTGCAACAGAAAATCAATTCAAGTTAAATATTTGTACATGTTTTTCTCATTGTATTGTATTATGTGTTTGACCTTATAGTTTTTGGAAGATTTGGTGGAGATTATCTGTCCCCATTCTGCAATCGAGGTAGAAACCCGTATGCGATCCAATGGCAACGAAAAATGCACCTGTGAGCAGAGGCTTTTCGTGCCATGGAATTGTGTACGAGTTTCCAAGCCGGCGCCGCCAGCGGCAAAGCGACCTGTTCCACCACCTCCGAAGGCATCGCCAACTAATGCTCCCGTTACGCAACAACAAGAGCATGAAGACAAACCAGAATCCGCTCCAGAATCCAAGCCGGAACCTGAAACCGCTCCAGAATCCAAGCCGGAACCTGAAGCCGTACCAGAATCCAAGTCTGAACCTGAAGCCGCTCCAGAATCCAAGCCTGAACCTGAAGCCGCACCAGAATCCAAGCCTGAACCTGAAGCTGCTCCAGAATCCAAGCTTGAACCTGAAGCCGCTCCAGAATCCAAGCCTGAACCTGAAGCCACACCAGAATCCAAGCCTGAACCTGAAGCTGCTCCAGAATCCAAGCCTGAACCTGAAGCCGCTGCTCCAGAAGAGTCTCAACCTGAAGCCGCTGCTCCAGAAGGGTCTCAACCTGAAGCCGCTGCTCCAGAAGGGTCTCAACCTGAAGCCGCTGCTCCAGAAGAGTCTAAACCTGAAGCTGCTGCTCCAGAAGAATCTGAACCTGAAGCTGCCGCTGCTCCAGCAGAGTTGCAATCTGACTCCGATTCTTCCCCTCAGTAACATCAAACCCTATTCGAGTCCACCCAACTTAAAGTTGGATTCTACTTTATACGCGCATTCCTGTTGTCTTCTGCTTACAAAAAGTTGCATTATAATCCTATTAACATGTAAAACTTGCTCATCATACAAAATAATCTCTTCATCAATTGTTATTATTCCACTCTGAATGGATTCATGCTGCTAAAGGCATCCATTTTGAACACACTTTCAACCTGAATCTCAATCAAAAAACTGAGCCATTAATCAGAACACAATGCATTGTGTGCTCTACGTCCAACGTCCCATTCACATCAGCATAACAAGATTTCCCAAATACTTGCATAATTCCCAGATAAATGTCAGCAATAACAGCATTCTCTCCTCATGATCAAACACTAAATACTCAAGCACGCTTCTAATTTACAGCAACCGTTTTTCAATTTAAAAAATCGCCGAATAAATTCTCCCTGAAAAAATCTGCTCACTTCTCATCTCACATTGCCCCGCAATTTTCTCTCAATCGCCTCAAGCTCATCACTTAATTCACACTCGCTCACAATCACCTCATCATCCCATAAAAAACCATCCTTTAATTTATTTTTTGCGCAAAAAATAGCCTATTTTTTATTATTTTCGCCTTATCTTCCCTCGCGGCTAATAAACCAAAAACAAATTGATTACCTTAATTAGCCCTCAATCTTGTCACCTTTCCATTTTCACCTGATTTTTTTTGTTTTTACCACACTTCACATTCCCTTATCTATACTACAAATCTTATTATGATAACCATGTTGCTCGTCAACTTCATGACCTACACTCAGCAAAAACTCATCACTTGGCCTTCAATTCTTGAATTCTTCCTCCTCCTCTGCATCCCCTCTCGACTTTCTTTTTCGCCGTCTTTCACTTTGATATCCAAGCCCAATAATAAACCCGTCAAAGTCAGCTCTCCATTCTACTCTGTAAAATATATATACTCTAAATCACTTCATAAATAACAATATTATTATCCCCCGCGTATTACATTTTTTTCTTTTCTGGCCTTTTCTACTTTGGACAGAAAAAGGGAGTGACCACCTCGACCAAAAACTCACCAACTCCATTTTTTCTCCCGTCTACTTGCCAGGTTCCGCTAGAGCTCACAAACAACCTGATTTCTTACTCTTGTCACAAACTCATCGACAATCTCGTCGTCGTTTTTGATAATCATGCTATAAAAAATAGTATGTCTACCTGCCAGGTTCCGCTAGAGCTCACAAACAACCTGATTTCTTACTCTTGTCACAAACTCATCGACAATCTCGTCGTCGTTTTTGATAATCATGCTATAAAAAATAGTATACCTTATTTTTTTCCTCCCTCATAAGCATAATGTTATTAGCCATTTCAGTAAATCATTGCGAAAATTTATCCACACCCAGCCTCCAACAAAGTATTTTTTGGCGAAAAAATACCTGTAAAAAAATCTTTGAATGCGTCACGTCACACGCTGCGCTAGTTTCCGTTTAAAATATCCTCGTCCACCTTGTGACCAAAAATAAAAAGACCATTTTCTTTTTCTAATTTTTGGTAGTTCGGCTCTTTTTTACAGTTCTTTAATAAAAAAAATATTCTCGGCGATAACAAAAATAGTCATAAAAACCTGTAAAATAAAATAGTATTAAAAAACTTATGCTAAAGATAATAGAGCTTTAATTCTCCTTTTAAATACTCAACTCCCCCCCTTTTTCACATTTATTCTCAGCGATAACGAAAATAGTCATAAAAACCTGTAAAATAAAATAGTATTAAAAAACTTATGCTAAAGATAATAGAGCTTTAATTCTCCTTTTAAATACTCAACTCCCCCCCTTTTTCACATTTTCGAAGAATACAGGATGGTCCATAAATACCTCCCTATTTGCGTCTATGAGTATCTTGGATGTACCAACACCAACGATTAAATTAGGAGCGGTTTATGAACCATCGTGTACTTTAAATACGACAAAATATATTTTAGGACTAAATGTCGTGGCATAATTTTCAAAAAAAAATACCAAAAACGTCCGTTACATGTCATAAAGTACTCAGGGTACGACACATGGCGGGGGTTTGGCTTGACGGAAAATTGTTATGATTATGATCCTAATCCATTCAACTTGTCCATTGTCCTGACTTGATCATCAATAAAAAAGTGCATTAGGCTTTTTTTTAAAAAAAAAAAAAAATACCAAAAACGTCCGTTACATGTCATAAAGTACTCAGGGTACGACACATGGCGGGGGCTTGGCTTGACGGAAAATTGTTATGATTATGATCCTAATCCATTCAACTTGTCCATTGTCCTGACTTGATCATCAATAAAAAAGTGCATTAGGCTTTTTTTGATACGATGACCACCACCAGCATCACCACCATGAGTGCATTTCCTTGCAGCTTTCTTTCTTCACACGACTTTTAAAAAGGTTTTTCTAAACACAATTAGCCGTGTCGAAACAAATATAACACTATCATTATCCTCTTGAACGTTTTATTAACAAGATAGATACAAAGTGTTTTTCGAAGAGTTGACCATTTTGTGCGTGCAAGCCATATTGTTTTTTGGTCTGAAACGACTTGGGATCGGTGCTCATCAAAAAAAAGAAAGACGATTTGGATGTATATTTTTTAATACCCTTCATTAGCATCACTTTACCTGGCTTAATATGACGCTAAAATATGTGGAGTGTTATTACCCTTTCCTTGTTTACGTGTGGGGGAGCCAATTGTTTATAGAAAAGAAAACTGTAAAACTAATAGGGAATAAAGATTACACGGAAAATATTCCGGTTTGTGTGGACAAAATACGTCAAAAAATATACATCCACGACAAAAAAAAGCCGCAAGAGAATACACGCAAAACGCTGCTGCGGCGCGCGGTGACAAGATTGTTTGTTCGGCCATTCACAAAATTCAGGGCATTTTTATAGCTTGTTTGTTTTTTTCGGCTGTTACCGGCTGTGACATTATAGCCAAAGTAAAAGAAAAGTTGAAAGATTTTTTTTTTTTTGGTTTTTTTTTTTTGCAGATGAACTCCTGGGCTGAATGCCTTTTTAAAGTCTAACGATGCCTGTTGAAAAAAATAACGCACAAAATTGTATGCATAGAGGTATGCATACGAACAAGCCCATGACTATGACAAAAGTAATATATCCCTTCAGCGTGTAAATAATACTGTCATTTATATTGTTATTGCAGTTTACTTTTATAGACGAACCAAATGACCAAAAACACATCTCTGGCCTGTGGTCAGCCTGGTGGCTACAGTTCGTCTTGATCTATTTGACTTGTAAACGTTTCATTTTAATTGACCTTTTTTTATTGATGCTCATGTCGTGCTGCATGTTCAAACAAAAAATTTTGTTCAGCTTTTATTTCTACCCATGTTTAAAAGTGTTCTTCCTTTTTGTTCTTGTGCAAAAAGGACGCAAAAGTCGTGATGATGAAACTATGTAAAAATGGTGACACTTGACAGGACTCTACACCAAATTACCAACAGTCAGGTCTCTAATTTAATCAAATGGTTATGCTTTTTCTAGACAGTTATCATCCGAGTCCATCACATTTTATTTTCATTGTTCGCAAAACACTCTCCTATAAAAATCCATAAACACTAGCCTTTTTTTGGCAAGGACAAGCGTTAACTTTTTTGAACGCTTCTTCAAAGCAAAAAAAATCGCAGAGAAAAAATTATCATGAGGATTAGCTAATAAAACTAAAGCACATTTTTAGAACTACATATATAGCGATTGTCAAATAGATACATGTATATATATATATATAGCTCTTTTTTGTATTATTTTTTTCTGCTTGAAAGTGTGAACCAAAAGCAAAAAAAGAACTTGAATGCAATTTCGAATAGATCTCCGTTGTCAATGGGGATTGTGTAATAAAAAGTATTAGAGCAGAAAATATCTATCTCTTTTTGGTGTTGAAAAGACTGTGAGCACAAATTTTAGGCAAATTTGTATAGCTGTGCAATGGCTGTCCTATCAAAAAATCACCCCTTAACCCTGTTTCTGAAAATAGCAAGGAAATCTATTTGTGCATAGACTCTCAATTCATTTTTTTGTCGAAATACGAGACACTTCTCTTGCTAAACTCGCGTATTGTTTGGTTTTACATAAGAGAATTTGCTGCGTACCATTCTCTTTTTTGAAATTTCCTTGACACAACAAGGTTTAAAGTGTGTGCGCCTGCCTATCTCACTTGGACTACCTAAAACTAAAGCTAGACTTGATCGATAGCAGTTCCACTGGTATAGAGAACACAGCTAATTTGAAATTAGTAGCAGGCCAACCAAAGAAACTCTTTGAGTTCCGCAATAAAAGCCTTCTCTTGAGTAATAATTGGGCTTACCATATCCGTATCAATTTTAATAGCGAGTTTTGAAACTCTCGCGCGCGTAGACTTTTTTTTTTGTTAAAAATTTTGTGAACGACCCAGCGACCATGTCATTTCACGTTGGCTAGGCTTTTTGAGTTTCAGAAGCAATTTGTAAATTTTTTTTTGGTGTAATTGTTCCTTTGATAACGAAATATCTTTTCTTTCGAAGCTAATGATGGTTTAGTGGTAGTAGTGCGCAAAATTCTAAATGTGTAGCACTATAAAAATAAATTTTGTGTGTGACTGCACGTGTGTGTGCGCGCATTTACCTAAAACAAATTGCTATTTTAAAGGTAGGTGCGGCCAGTCATCAACAAAAATATGATATTTGAAAATAACTTACTGTTTTGCTGCCTCTTCGCTGCTGGTGAGTGAGCTGAAACTGAGACGGATTTAGAAACGGCACATTTTTTCCCCCTAGATTAAAGATCACATTTGAAATCTGCTGTTGAAATTATTAAACCAAAGAAATATATAGAGTCATAATCTCTAAAAGGAAGCATTTTTTTGTGAGTGCTTTTAGCTCACTCAGGCTGAACTAGATTTCCTCCTGAAGAGAACATTAATAAGTTTTTTAAAGGGGGATGGGGGTTGAAGTCAGAGTGCTCATATGTCGTATAAAAAGCTGACGAAGAGGAAGGGCAGCCATAATATCAACCCTGAAAGTTCGTACCAAGAGTAGACGCTTATTTCTAAACTAAGAAAATATGTATTGGTGCATAAAAAACAGCGGATTGGCTGCTATTTCCCTACAAACATTTCATATTTAACAACCAATTTAACGTTTCTATACGGAGGAATATAGGAAGGAAAGGAATATGTTAGTAGCCAACCTTTTTTTCGAGCTTGAAACGAAATCGTTTTTTAAAAGTCGTACTGACATTTTTCTGAAAAACTCGTGGTATTGGCGTGTTCTTCCTTTTTTTCCATAAAAACGTATTAATATTGCTACTTTAAAAAAATTTGCCCCTACACACAAAAATAAAAGGAAAATGCAAAACAATGCAAAAAATTATATGCGTATATAGTTTTCCGTTTAATAACCATAATAGCAATAAAAATATAAATAAATTAACTGCCTTATTTTTTCTATTCTTCACTTGTGTCTTGTCTTTGGTCGTTTGGAGAGAGATGACTATAATGACCACTCATTCATTACCCCGTTGAGTACTGTTTCATAGCGAAAAAAAATGATGATGATACCATCAAAGCCAAACCTTTAGAGTTTAAAGTACTTTAAAACATTATTTATTTTGTTTATCAAAAGAGGAAATCATCGTACGCAAGGAGAAAAGCTATTTATTTTTTCCCCATTCTCAACCATCTAAAATCCTCCCATTATACCAGAAAACCGTACCAGGTATCTGCTGAATATTGCGGAACATTCTGGGCAGGGTATAAAAGTGAAAGAATATTCAGACATGATTTAAAAAATATGCTTATGATTATTACAATCAAACAATAATCACTTTTTGTTTAGAGTTTGTTTTCTGCATAGAAAAAAATAACATTTTTTGCGCTATGAGCACAAAACCTTCCTAATCATAATCATGATCATCCTCTTTCTCTTCTCCGTACACAATCTCACCTTCTTATCTCACCTAAAACCCATTCTCGACTCTGTTTCGACACTAATTTTCATGCACACAACAACGGAGCCTGTTACGCGGAGTCAGCTCTGTGCTTTCCCATTTGACATGTTTAATTCAATAGCTTTTTGTTTGGTAGTTTACTACGCACACGGCAATTTAGTAGTAGCAAAATGAGCGATTAAGCGATTACATTAAAAGTGTTTTTTCTTCTCTTTTAATGACTCGCGCAACAATTATCTCCCACAAAAAAATCATAGTCATTAGTTTGTTTACTACGCACACGGCAATTTAGTAGTAGCAAAATGAGCGATTAAGCGATTACATTAAAAGTGTTTTTTCTTCTCTTTTAATGACTCGCGCAACAATTATCTCCCACAAAAAAAATCATAGTCATTAGTTTATGTTAGTGTGTAGTATACTTCCTAGACAAGCAAACAAAGAAAGAGAAATTAAACATGAAACACACTGACACAAGATCTGGCATTTTATGTCTTACATTACCCCAGGAAAAACATGCACATTTTGATGCCAGAACACGCGTACAGATCCATATTATTGTGTCTCTTTTTATAAATCATGTTTGTGTTACAAGTGGTTTTGGTAGAAGAATCAAGAGTCACATGATTTTTATTTTGTGTCTTGATGTGACCGCGATGTAGCAATAGCCATAAGATATCAATGCCCTCTTGGAGTGGAAATCACGTTGTTTGTGTTTCCCTTTTCATAGCAGCTGCATGAAATTAAAAAGAATTCGTCTTCTAGAGTCTTTCAGCGAGTATTGAGTAGTGTCTGTTATATAAAAAAAAGTTATGAGAGTTCATCATGGATTATCTCTTGTGGCTCTGGAATTTAGATAAATAATGTAGAGAAAAAAATATCTGGTGCATTTCCCTGTTTCTCTCTCTCTCTCCCTCGCGTATTTGATTGATGACACCAATAAAATAACATACAAGATCGTCATCCTAGACTCTTCTGATAGCAACTGACATGGAGTCTATGTCTTCTGCAAAGACGAAAAAACTTGTCGGCGGCTGTCTATAATGTACGCTGACATACAACCCAAGTTGGCTTTTTCATTTGGGGAAAAACATCGCCTGGAAACTTACAACTTGTAATTATCACGTTCTAAATACGCTATGGTGAATGCCTTCCACATATGCCTTGTTGCTATCTGGCTTCCTTGTTCAAATTCCAACAAAATATCTTTTTTTTATGTATATTTTTTAAAATGTGAAATGAATGAACTCATTTTTTTGTAGTTTAATAGCTAAACCTAATCATACTCCATAGTGCAAGCTGAGATCATGGAACTTTTATGTCCTCTTTCTGTCTCTCTCCGTACTTAAAATAGTGTTCATGTGCGTTGCACAATTCCTCTCTAGGAAATATGATGCTTTCATCGTTTGCTAGAAAACGTTCTCAAGATAAACGGAAAAAAATATGAAATGTCTTGATAAGGAAACTATTTGAGCAGCAAACAAACTCTGATCACAAGACGCTCAATATAGTGCAAATAGAGAGAAGAGGTTGTTCGTCACAATTTCAAAATCTTTCAAGATGAACTTTTCAACTCTTTTTCGTTATCAAAAGCCTTTTCCTCTCTAGCTAGATTTGTACACTCTTTCTTCGTTCCTTAAAAAAAGAAAATTTGTACATAATATTATTTCACGATCAAACAGCCTCGCATAAATATTTCATCAGAAGAAGTTTCAGTAAAAACTCTTCACCGCCTCTTCCACTTTTACGTGTCATCCTGTTTCTTCAGCTATAAACGAACAAGCATCTCTCTCCATCATAATTTTTTCGTTCCTTGTACATTATTGAATTAACTGTATCAACTATCATGTTTTTTTTCTTTGTATTTAAGCCTCTTATCAAAAAAGCGATCCCAGCCCCGAGCTCTTTTTTATTTTCTTCTGTTGCACGCATACACACATAAAATTGCATTACATCTTAAATACACTTCCTCAGACAATTTTGGCATAGGTGGGTGGCATCAAAAAGGTGGATGTGGATGAGGATGATACACACACGCTCCCGCTTCTTATGCGCACACACTCCTTCCATCATTAACTCTTCTTTTTTTTCCTGTACCGCAACAGAGAGAAACATGCAGGGTTTATTAGTACCATGCGCTGATATGCATTTTTTTTCAGTACTCTTTTCTTATAACAAGTGGTTAACTTGTCTTAATAATCTCAAGCTTGAGCTGTGTTTCCTTGTAACAATTTTTTTTATCGCATTAGATCAAACGTTTGATATAATAATAAAAAAGTGTAACATTCCTTGTTCACAGTTTTTCCTCTCGATTACATCCAAGTATTAACATGTTTTTCTTTTATAATAAAAGTCGCATCGCGACGATAATATGAAGAAAAACGAAATTGTATCTGTGCATCGTAATGTTCATCGTATTTAAAATCTTCTTGCCATTCCTTCTAGCAATAATCATCCAAATAAAAAAAATTAGGCTGAATAGCTGTTGCTTTCTTTTTACCCCGAGCGTTAGTGCTATTCAAGGAAGCAAAATTGTGTGTGTTGTCTTGAACCAGATAAACTCTAAAGAAGACTTGCTATTTAGCACTTGAGTTATAATCAGTAAAAGCAGGACAGTATGAGAGACAGAACGGGCGAACATGCAAAAAAGTGTGTTTGTCTGAATGATTCTGAAATTGAGCGTTTACTCAAGCTAATAGGCCATCAAACGTCTGCAGAAGAACAGTAGTAAAAATAATTCTAATCTGTCTAGATAACAAAGCAAGGCAAATATATTAATATCTCTCTCTGAGTTTTTAGCACTTGTTCCTTTCTTCTATCAGAGAGAGAGGCTCTAAAGAACAGTTCATTTTTTAAAGACAAACAGGCAGTTGAACAGAAAAAAAAAGAATGTTTCCTCCTCCTCTTATGTCAATTCCTTCCTGAAGGAAATTAGTGTATGGATGATAGGATGGTGATAAAGACGTTTTTTGTGCAGCCGAGCAGGCAAAAATGCGTTTAATGTCGTGTGATGTCTATTACTTCTTTTTCCTTTCATGCTTCATGCCTACTTTTTTTATCTGTTTTAAGTCGACTCCTAATAATCTCGTCTAAAGAAATTTGAAACACTGATTGTGAGCGCGCCCTAAGGCAAATTTAACCAAAGTGACGTGTGTATCAAAAAGCAGAAGAAGGGAAATGTCTTTTAAAAGAAAAATTATGTAAAGCGTACCAAGAAATACTATATTATCTATTATGTATATCATTCTACAAAATCTAACACACTCTGATCCATATCATGAGCAATAGAGCGCTTTTTTGATTGTGACGCCTTTTTGTATTGCGTAATAGCGTCATCACGCTACGCTCTCAGCTCTAAACCGTGATTTTTAAAAAATGATTGTGTGGAGGGTACTACCATCATTTAAAAGTAGAACTAGATGGGTAATCAAGTGTGCCATGCAAAATCTTGTAGAAATAGAATTTTATACCAAAAAATAGGGCTGGCAAAAATAGTTTTTTTTCTTTCGTTTCATGGATAAGCCCTTCTTTAAAAAATTCTTCTTGTCATCATGCTCGCTCGCGGTTGAGTAGATTTTTTATAGGAGATACTAAGATGGTATATATTACAATAAAAAATAGGTTGACGTGTTAAGCCTCTGTCCAAAGTATTAGCCGATGTATTACACGCATTTTTGTTTTCAAAATCATACAACCGTGTAGCAAGAGAGGATTTTGTGTTTTTGTGAAACACAACACAAAAATATTAAGCAACTAATCTTGGATTTGTTTTTTTGAGTCAAGACAAGAGTCATTGAGAATGTTCTACAAGTCATTATACTCGGTTTTTATTCTGAACAAGGAACAGTTTTTCTTGAGGAGGAGACGCGCGCGCGTGTGTGTGTATGCGCATAATTCGGTCGACGTAAACAGGATGAATGTGCAATTTTCAATTTCTTTTTTTTTCTTCTGTTACACTTTGCATTTTGTGCTGTAACGCGAAAAAAATAGAGAAGGAGAAGACAAAGAACTCTTTTGCATACATAACATCCCTTTTAAGTAATCTCTTCTTTTGTGAAGCTTATTGGTTAAAGGTTGTTGCTACATACAACTATTTATGTTGTTTATGCGCGCGTCCTGACTTATGTGACTACTAGTCCCAAGATTATTCCTTTTTGATGTTGATCTCGTAAAGGACAATAGCACTTTTTACAGTTAAATAGTGCGACTAGATCTTATCTAGCTTTTTTATTGTTACATCGAAAATTAGAGCTGTTCGCTTGTACAAGTCCACCACGAACGCGTGTGCACGACAAGAAAAACCACACAGACAGTCACTTCAAAAAAATATTGTAGTTTTGTAGCGGTAAATAATACTCTGGTTAATTCCTATTTTTTTCTGTAACAACAATACAGAAAAAAAGGGAAAGATATTGACAAAAAGATTAATAACATCCTAAATGGTGTATTAATGACAGGTAGTTCTTAGCAGTGGAAATGATTATGTTTTTTTATTTAGTTTTTATTACCTATTACGTGTACTACTCTCCTATCCGTTTACAATTTTTTTCTGATTGTTTGCTAATCAAATCAACAAACCAGTACAAACGCTACATCGTTTAAAAAGGGAGGTTTGAAATCAGGACTATTATCATTATTTCCCTGTAATTACCTCGATTATTTTTTTTATATTATTGTCTTGTCTCTTGACAAATTGCTGTTTAGAGAACGCCTAGCAGTTTGAGTATTAAAACATACTTAATTCTTTTTTATTTATTCTAATAAATGCGAGAAGACCAACATTTTTTTTTTGTACAAAAACAAAACCTGTCCATTGGGTAGCTTCATAAATTACAAGTGATATTTTTTTTGTGTGTCAGCATTTGTCTAATAGTCATGTCTGACGTTAATTTAAATGTCAGTCAAGGCATGCTCTGTTCACACTCTCAACGATGGATTTTCTTGCTTATATGCGTCTTGAACTAATTACTTTTTTTTGCGAGAGGACATGACAATAAAAATGACAATGGGTTGGCTTCAAAGGGGCTGCTTGCAAAAATACATAATGCTAATTTTATGCACTATATAATTCTAATTATCTCGTTTTTCGTTTTAGTATCATTCCGTAATCAATTATGTAATCCGTGGTTCCTCTCATCATTTCTGAAATTAAGTGTACTCAATTACAAATTATGTAATTTAGGTACTATCTGGTAATGTTTACATAGGTACTACACTCCCTTCTTTACCTTATAGCCATATAAACCCTGCCATTTTTACACTAAACTACTTTTCAAATTTTTGTGTCAATTTTTCCTTCCACCTTCATTTTATTTCATTGTAGATCCCAAAAAAGGAGCCACTACTGGCGCTACCGAAAGTAAAAGTAATCACGCGCAACACCATTTTTTTTCTTTTCATGGCACCTGGTTGCTACGACAAAAAAAAACCGAGATTTCATTCACAAAAAAAAAAAAAAAACATTTCGGTCTTGTCGTCCGCCACGTGTTTGTTTCTTGTTTTGAGCGAAAAAAAATCGTCACAATTTCACTCTCTCACGCACAGACACACACGTTCGTGTGTCTACCACATTCTTAAAACATCATCATCTTTTCCAATCCAACGTCACTTGTCATTCACACGAACATAACATACAAATATAATAATATACATCTTCATCTTTTCATGATCATCCACAACATGACGAACATCATGGGTGAAGGATCCAAAACAAAAAAAATAAACCGTCTCTTCTCTGTCTACCATTCTTACTACTTTTTTTTCTCTTTACAACCAAAAAAAAAAAGAATTAAGATGATTGCCACTTTACAAGGTGCAGTTGAACATGATTTTTTGTACAGAAAGAGGGAGGGATGGAGGAAATCTTTAAAACAAAAGTCTTTTTTGACTTTTCGCCGCGTTGTGCCTGTGGGAAAAATATACCGAAGCAGTCTGTTAACGCGTCTTACATAAAATCCAGTCAAAAACCTAATCGGAATCAGATTATTGACCCAACATTGCTTTTTATATTGTCTTTATTAGTCTGTTTTGTGAACTAAACGTTCTCATTTTTATCTAAATATCTTTTAGAGTCTTCTTTCGATCTCTGAGTCATGCCCACAGGAAAAAGAAAATAATGGCTGATGGATATCAAGAGTCATCATCACTTGTTCTCCAGATGTTGTTGCTCATCTTTTTTCAATACGATACTCGATAGAACAGAGTAGAACAAGTGTTAGCACTTTTGTAAAAGAAAATAGCTGGTGTGTCAAGTGAACTGCTCGCTTCTTTCATATGTNAAATAGCTGGTGTGTCAAGTGAACTGCTCGCTTCTTTCATATGTCATCAATCATCGTGAATTAGCTAAATATGCATTGTAGCAGGAGTAGAACAGGCTCGGAGGCTTCATCTGTCATAAACTGCAATGTATTCAAATCATGTAGGGACTTACCGTAAATCCGCTAAAGATAGCCGGGGTCACTAAAGATCTCCGGGTTCCCTAAAGATCGTTGGGGTCAAGAGGGAAATTTCAAACTTTGCCGGGTCTCTAGATTACGCCGGGTACCAATATCTGTAGGAAGTGAAAGCCACACAGCTGAGACACGATGGAGCACGTTTAGCAAAGAATTTCGACGAAGAGCAAGTCATTAAGGGCGAAATTGTCATTAAAATTGACGAAAAAGATTGAATTGTAGCTTTTTAGTGAATATTCCTAGATTAAAACAAGTCAAAAGCAAAATTGTACATACCGACGGAGAGTCGAGAGTGAAATTTCAAATTTTCGTTGCGGTGATTTTTAGAGGATTTACGGCATTTTTATTTGCAAATGGCTAGATTCGTCTATACAGAATCGTTACTGTCAAGTGTTTGATCAACCAGACACGGATTCTAACAATAGAGGCTCAAACATTTAAATAAATATAACAAGAGAGGTCACTTTAAAATCAAACATTTATGCGCATAGCTGAAAAAAAAATTGTTGCAGTCTCATCGTCCCCATCATCGTCAGTGACATGTACCCGAAGGAATAAAACTAAATTAAACGGATCTCTCTCTACAATTGAAGAGATTTAAGACGAATCAGTACCACAAATTGTGTAACGCTGTATAAATCTAATTCGTCGTTGTGCATATCCCAGTATTTCATAGTAGCTGACAGAGTAGACGAGCTAGATTAGAATTATTTAGCTGTTTCTAGGTACTAAAAAACTCGTTCAGGCTATTTTGCATCTTTGCTCTTACGAGCTAACAGTGAATGTTCTGATATGGCATCAAACTGTTTAAGCTTTTTACGGTAGTGTCATGACACAATAGAAAAATTTATAGATTTATTCAGATCTCACCAGAAGAGATCATGACTTTGTTGTACAAGAAAGAGAAAAACATACGGGCAGAAAAATCTTCTCTGCGTTTCCATTACTCAAATTTCATTTTATTTGCGCAAAGAAGAAAGAAACATGCGCATTGCGCAACACAACAGGTCAGGCTAGAGCACCATGTCAATTATAGCCCTAGACACTGTTGCCCTTTCGATAAAAATTCTAAATCTAATTTCTTTGTCATTAAAACTGGACTTTTGCACGAATCTAGCAATACGTCAGCTTGTATTGAAAACAAATTATACGGTGTTTGGTTATGTAACAAAGTGGTTTTATATTTTTTCAATCATACTTCAAAACTTCTTTTCTATTGAAAGAAAATACAAATACTAGTTTTTAATGCCAATACCTATTTTTGTCTTATTTGAAAAGTATTGACACCGAATATTTACATTCATGGCACATGTTCTGCAAATATTGCTAAAAATTACCTAAAGATGATCCATTACACCCATTATTTTCGACTTTATACTTCGGGCTGTGTGACAAAAGCTCAATTTAAAGAACCAAAATGGACTGAACATGTAATAAAAGAGGCTATTTTACAAAATCAGATATGTCGGTAGCACCCAGTCAAAAAGCTTTTTTTTTTGTTTTATGCTGCAAAATCATGAGACAGCCACGTAGTCATCCCCACACTTGGCCGTTTACACATGTCCACATTTGTTCGGGCAGGTTTTAAACTACGTGGACAATCTAAAAGCTATCTGTAGAGCACCTGTTTATGCGTCATTCCTTGATTTATTAGGTTTACATGCAATTATTTCCCTCGAGGCACCTAAGTCTTGACTAGAGCTCTTTAAAAATTACATTTTTAGCTTGGTATTAATAAATTATAGTTGAAATTGGCAGTTATAGTTTCTTCGTACACATTTTTCGCAGGGATCATCCTGTCAATAATCTCTTTTGGGAGGTTCTCAAAAGAAACTGAGCTAAGAGTATTCATGATTTCCTCCTCATTACAGACATTTTTAAAACACAGGCATATGCAGTTTCATGTAAAGAACAAAGTATTATGCACACAATGAGTCTTCTGTTTATATTGCACATTAGTGAAACGCCTTTGCAAGACACAAAACCAAGAGGGGATATATAAAATAAACGCTGCTAGCAAAATATTGTCTGCGAGAGAATTTTTCTTCTTGATTCACAGAGTTGATTAGGCATTAAAATAGAAGAACTGCAGGAAAAGAGCAATGATCAAACGACGGACAAGGGTTCAAACCAAGAAAGAAAAACATTACAGAGCTCTCAGCTTCATAGAAGGTAGGAGTACGTACAGCTAAAGACGAGTGTTGTTTTAAACAAGGGAACGACATGTAAAAAAAAAGTCGCAAGAAGTGGCTGTCCATCTAATCACTGTAAAGGATATGTACTAGCTGGTATTACTAACAAAATAAAATAATGTTACATGAGTGCACGCATACAATAAGCTATTTGATGAGAATTCAAACTTTGGGTATTGGTGTAGACTATTTGTCTGTCTGTCTGTCTTCCGGGAAGTTGATCACAATTCAAAGCCGGTGTACAGGGTTGTTCTTAAAAACCTTATCATTTAAAGCTGACGTACAGGGTTGCTCACAAACACCTCACACCTTTCACCACTTGATTTTCAAATACGAACCAAAATATTTGCGATGTTAACGAGCCGTCATCCTACAATACGCGTACGGTTTTACGTTCACAGGAGTGATGTATCGCTACTTTGGATGTGCTTTTTTATATTAAAAAATAACGTTTAATACATGGATCATCATAATGTGATGCAAGCTTTGCTTTTCCGCTCGTTATTTCTTCATAGGAAATAATATATTGAGCTGATGATGATGTGCGTTACACTATTATTGCATTTGGAGTTTCAAGAATGACGAATCTATCGAGAGAGAAAAATGTCTTATGTACAAAGTTCTAAGAACAAGGCCTAGATACAGTTTGCCCAACAATTTTCAAAATCTGTTTACACAGACTCTGTTTTGCATCTCTAAAAGCTCTCTGGCTATGTTAATATTGGTCGATTTGAAAAAAAACGAACTAACTATCATCATAGCAAGCGTCTACTCAACGTTGTAGACGTAATACCAACTTCTTTTTCAAGAGAACTTCTTTTGCTTCCCTTCCTTTTTAATATATTTTGCAGCTTCTTCTAGTCAGCTTGAACCATGCAGCTATCCAACAGTACTCATTTCAACGTTGTAGAACAACGACGCGCTAGCAAAAGTTGCAGCGGACAAACAACGACGCTATGAAATATTGTTAGGAAAACTAAGGTACATTTCTTTGACTTCTTGGTAAACGGCGTTGATAAACAACAAAATACGTTAATTTTCTTTTACGACGCAAACGTTCCTTCTATGTGTAAACATCAAGTTTTGATTGATTTTCATTGATTTCTACTCTTATTTCGTAGAATTGCTTGTTGAGCAAAATATTTATTGACGTGCGTGCGAATTCTTTTCATTGTGATACTCAAATCCACACATATTTTATGCAAATGTGATAAAATTACAATACAATTCATTGATAAAATTGACCCTTAATACTACCAATTGGTGTGATAAACTAATTTAGAGGTGTTGAAGTAAATCTTTAAGAGCAACAAGTCGTAACCCGGTGTCGCAAGACTTAGACGCTTTCCAAAATACTTACAATCAATCTTTGGTGTTAATGCGCAAGGTGTTCAGTTTGGTTTTGTCCTAGTAACGTTTTCATTGAAAAACAGATATTTACATAAATAGAGAGGCAAAGGTTGACACTTGGAGTCTTCTATTCGGTCCAAGTTCCAGAATATTCTACGGAATAGCACGCTCTACAGTATTGACATAAAGAAACCAGTGTGGAGCTTGACCTCTGACCCGTGTCATTCCTAGACGTGTTTGTCTTGAAAAAAATATACTTCTACCGTTTTTTCATGGGAGAGGAAGCAAGGGAGAATAAATAGAACGTGTATTTACAAATATTTATTTTGTTTTTTCCTCTGTCACACAAGTGTTATCTTTATAATTCCATGACTGTTGTGATATCCTTATTGCTACCCTGACTGCAACGAGCGGAGTAGCATTTTGTACCATGAAATGCAACAATTTTTAGAGATCTGTCATTTATCCGTGCTCCTACGAAGAATTGGACCGTGTGTGGATTACGTGCTCCCAGCCCCCGCAACTCATAAGAAAAACCACACAACTTTCATTTTGACAAGTAACAGGAGGAAAAACCTTACATCCTCCGATGCAGAATAGTTTCTCTTAATGCAAAAGTCAAGAAAAAACCCTCTCTCCGGCAAGGAAGTGATTCAGCACATGCATAGCCTACATCCGCTGGACAAAAAGGCATCTACTTTCTGTGAAAAATGACTAAATACGTGATAAATATTGATGTGGTCAACCACCAATTACGAGGAGCTGCAGCAACGTGCCGCCGAGAGCAATTTGCAATGGGAATATGCGGTGGTGGTCCGTGCTATTTTTAAAAGGACAATAACTCATTAGTTAATATGCACATAGGAATTATAATTATCGGTTTTTATTTTACACATGACCTAAAATAGAACTTGGAGGAGAGTTACTCCTATTGTGTCTAAGAACAAGTGGAATTTGATAGCCATTGTCTTCCACACTCTGAACTCCAT
This sequence comes from Akabosia matsudoensis, assembly GCA_019593645.1. Classification (NCBI taxonomy): domain Eukaryota; kingdom Metazoa; phylum Arthropoda; class Collembola; order Entomobryomorpha; family Paronellidae; genus Akabosia; species Akabosia matsudoensis. The sequence goes on along the minus strand of VICI01001106.1, from coordinate 5,484 downwards.
CTGAACTCTATGACGCTCTCTTAGATGAAATGTGAGAGCTTTCTACATTCTTTTGAGAGTGAAAATAACGATATTTTTAAGTGAAGTGTTCATTTCAACATACATTTTTAAAGACAAGCCTGGAAATATAGAAATATCGTCGCCTTGGAAAAGCAATAAACAAAAAAATTATATCTGGTAAGCTATTACATATTTTGATCTAGTTTTGTTTTGAAAGCAAATTCAGGTTAATAGCGCTTATCGCTTTGAGCCCTTCCTTAAAAAGATTTTTTTTTCAAAGACTGTCGTAGAGATTATGCATCCAAAGCCTAAATAGATATTTTTTTTCTTTTAGTTGATTCCTTCCTGGTAAACAGATAGCTCACCAAAATAATATGATACTTGTGCTTTATCCCAGAAAAACAAAACGACGTAGCACAACTGACATGCATTCAAGCCATGATGGCCGCTCTGACCAATGACCAAAGTTAGATAAAACGTCATATTTCTGTACTGTTGACCAAGTTCCATGAACTTTTGCATAAGCAACAGGAATAAGTAGTCAAACCAGCGGAGTAGATACAGATTTCTCTTAAAAGAACAGATCTTTTTTACGTCGATACCTGATAAAACCAATTTGAATATGATTGGGAAATGAGTCACGACGATCTACAGGCTAAAACATGCCTTTTTTATGTAACTTCCCTATCACTTTCCTATGAAAAATGCTATAAAAACAGTATTCTGAAACCTAACACGATGTATCATCTTCCTCATTCGCCTTCTCATTCATTTTATCAATTTTGTCTTCTAAAAGCTCAAGCCAGATTTTTCATTTGAGAGAGAAAATAAGGTGATGAACTTTGATACTGGAAGACTGCATTTTTTTAAATAATTTTAATAGCTTCAAGAAGAAACCGTTATCGACAAGACTTATCTCTAAATAAATGTTTTGTCATAAAAAGCCCAGTGAGATATGTAACATGAGCTTTGTGAGACTCTGCTTGCTGGGCATAAGTTTGAGTCTGAGTGCATTAGCTTTTTTATATTAGGTTAATTTTATGTAATCATGGCTACATCTGTAAATAAAATTGATTTTTCTTCGTACAGCGTCTCTCTTGATGATAAGTTGGTAACTTTCAATTCAGTTTGGTGGGCTTAAGCGCATTAACCACAAGAGATCTAACCAAACAGGCTATCTGGCCAGCGCAAGAAAATTAGATACGTACATTTCCCCGTCGTCAATTGACACACAAGTTCCAGAACTCCACGAGAGCTGGCCTAGCCTTTCTCTAGCCTAGTTTTATTTTCATAATGGCGCTCTAAACTCTTTTTATTGCTGTAATCAATTGATGGATGACGAGGGTAAAAGACGGCCACTGACCAGGCAAAGCTCATAGAATGTACTTTTTATATTGACGGTAGTTACGTAAAGTGTAAGTCTAGCATAGCAACGATAAATAGCGATTTAGACTAGAACTTTCCACGTGGCGATATTATATGTATTCCAAGACAGAAGTCTATCTATTTGACCTCTTAAAGGTCTAAGAAGACGATGCACTTCCAGATTCTATCTTTAAAAAAAGGTAGAACTGCCCACGTGGCTTTTATACACGTCTGGAATTTTCGGGATCATACGTTTGTAACTTGTCACACTTAGTTACGTACGTTTGTTCAGCTTAGACTTGGCGTGCATCAAAGAAACTGCGTCGCTATTATGGACCAGAAATGCATGCTAAAATGTGGGTCAGACGGTTACACAAACAGTCACGTTGACTAACGAAGCGATAATCAAAATTATACTACCTGAAAGGAAACCTAACGCATAGTTTTCGTACTCCTATGCAAGTCTGAATACTTATTACCTTCTTTATATAGAGCATTGTTAGGTATTCATATAAAATAGATAAAATATTTGTTAATCGATTTTTGTACGATTCCACCACCAGTCTCTTTTCTCATAACGTTTATATTTTTTCTGGAACAAGGTAACATTATTTACTCGTCAAAATCCCTGGACAAACATGTCATTTCTCTCTCTCTCTCTCCTCTCGAGGACACTTCTTAAATGCAACTTTTTTCCTCTAAAAAACTAAATGAAACTTGATCAATGAACACATTTGATTGTGTAGAAACATGACAACATGAATCAAAGCCTTGTTTAGGTATTTCACAGGCTGCCCCCCCCCCCCCGGGTTCATATATATTTTTCCAGATAACATTCACGTCTTTTTTTTAAAAAGCGTTATTATTTTGCTCTCGTTTTTTACTTATCAGAAAAAATAAAAATGCCTCTTGCATTTCACATCAGCAAAAAAATATTTATTTATTCTTTAACGCTGCGCTCTATCATCTACAGATCCCCGTTATCTCCTCCGTTTTTAGTTGAGTAAATAGACGAGAAACTGGATGACTGATGCGGAGTCCAAGGTACTTTATTTTATTCTGTAGTAATGATGTATTTTAGTGCTTATGAAACACAAAAAAATTGCAAAAGATGTGCTCTATGTACGTGTGTGCCTAGTCAGAAAACAAAGTGTCAATAGCTGAGCTCTTCAAGAGTTACGCGATCCCGAAATTTTTGTTGACTCAGAATCTAGACCAGTGACGGTCTGCTCCTGATATATTATAAAATAAGACTCATTTTTTTCTCTGTAAATAGTGAGAGTATGTGTCAAGCTCTAAACTGGAATGGCTAAGATAACGGAATATCATGAACTAAATAGAGGTTTTGATGTACTGTGCGAGAGTATTTCGGATCTTGCACGTAATTCTCGTAGCTTATCAGGAAAAAAAGTCTCGCCTTGTCATCAGCAGGTTTAGATAGATTGTTCCAGGAGGATTGGGATATCAACGCATGACTACGACTACCACATGACTATAGGGGCGCTCCATCACTTCTATCCACTTGTTAGAGACACAATTGATAAATTAAAATAAATATTACGTACAACAAGCCTTTTCAAAATGGTCTCTATGAGGTTTTATTTTTTGTACTGTGTCTTATCTTGTTGTCACTATATTTGAGCAACAAATTTTCATAGCCAAAACGCAGTAGATTTTTCCAGGACAAGTGGCTTACCTTAAAAAAATATGTACATCGTAGAGGTATTCTCGGTTAGATTAGACTTATCATGACTCCTCCAGTCAGTTTACGAAAGGATCCTTGTCCAAACGGTTAGGGAGTTTTATAGTCTAACTATTACGTACAGCGTTAGGAGAGAAAATTATTTGGGCGAACTTTCTTCTAGAGCATTCTCCATTAAAAGATATCGGTAAGAAGTAAATAAGATATACATCTAGTTGGTGTGCGTGCATGCATAAGTAATGCAATAATTAATTAGCTAGTTAAAACAAATCGTTTTCTGTACCAAACCGGCAACCGGAAAAAGATAACCTAGCCTACTTATAAAGAGGCAAACCCGAATGACATCAGAGTCAAGCCAGACCTGGAACTGTTCAACAAGTGTTAGTTAAGCCACACAATTTTTGTGATTCTTATCAACAGGCAGTCTTTGTTCCCAAACACATAATCTTTTTTTCATGTTTCCGGTTGCCCTGCATGATAAAAAAAATCGTTGATTACTCTGTGATTGTTTTCCTAAGATAAGAAAAATGTGGGTACAGTGTTGTACAATTTTGTATGTAAACTTGGCAATTTCAAAGATTTCCACTCAAGAGAAAAAAAAATACGTTAATGCGTGAAAAATACAGCTTTTTCCTGGGTTACTATCTTTTTCTGCAAATGAGCATTTGTGTGTAGCACCTGCTTAATAGCTTCCATCCACAATTTGTTTACTAGAATCACGACAAAAAAATACACCTACAGAATATAATGGGCAATAAATTTCCGTCTTTTTTTATTCTTGTTGTGTGGCTGGGTAGATTTTTCACAGATTATTTTCACGTCTTTTGTCAGGGAAAATAAACCGCTGCAAAATAATAGTATACGTTAATAGTAAATACGCATATATACTAGTAATCCGGCCCGTCTAGTTGACCTGCACTTGTACAAAGTCGGAACCGTTTAAGAATCATATTCATTTTGTGGGCTGTGACAGCCCCCTGGTCATCGTCAGGTCCTTGTTGATAAGTCGCATCCTGTCACGCTCATTCACGCATCTTTCTTAGAAGAACATAAAAATGACTCACGTCTCAGAATTGACTGCTAGATATTAAGCAGAAGGGGAAAAACTGCAGTAGATTTCGGAAAAACTACTTAACAAGAAAAAATATATATTAACAGAAAAAAAATATCACCCAGTGAGCTCCTGCGTGACTTGGGTATTTTACTAGAAAAATTGATATAAAAAAATACGTTTTATGCAAAACCATGTATTGTCTTTAAAAATATATATGTGAGCTCAGCGATTGTTATGTCGTTTTGATTGAGAAATGAGTTCTGGGGAAACCCTAGGCAAGACACACCGAGCATCCTCACATACTCAACCTGTGTTAATTGCTTTCATTCCTAATCACAAATCACTACCCGGTTGCTATGAAAATAAAAACATTTTTATAATATCTCGAGGACCCATTTCGGGGGAGATTTGAGTGATGAACATTTTTAAAATGAAATAAAAATTTTCAACGCAAAAAAAAAGAAACTGGTGAAAATGTGATTGCTAATCCGAAGGGGGCATTTAAATTAAAACAAACAGCGAGACTTGTACGCCTCTCGTGCATGTATCCATCTCTCAGAGAAAACATTTTTATTTTGCCGCTTTGACGCCTTGGGCAACTTTATTGATTGCTAATTTACTCTGGCAAAAGGGTTAAAGCAGAGAGACAGGCGAAGAGAGAAATAGAGAAATGGACTGTAAATCAATCTGGGCAACAATAAAAAAAAATAGGCAGCAGTATAAGAAGAAGATGAACAAGAACAAACAATGAAGACAAAATGAGATACTCGTATGTTGAAACAAATCACACGACAGACTAGATAAGAAGGAAAAATTTGCAATTTAAATTGTTTCTTTACTGATTTTAATAAAATAATTTAACGTGTGTGCATTTAAAAGTTGTGTGGCTATTCACGCATACTATTCTTATTCATTTGATCAATTAACACGACCTGACAAGGTAAAAAACGGTAAATATTTCGCGAAGTGATAAAATATCTCACTTCTAGACTCATAATGTCAACTTGACACCGAAAAACAGAGAAAAAAAAGAACACGCAGAAGGTTTTATAGGTTTTAGTACACGAGTGGCATTGTACAAATTATTTTACATCGTAAATTCTGTTTTAGGTTTGTGCATGCATTGGTCGTCTAATGAAATGAAATTTGTGGTGTGATTCAATTAAATCACGTGGTAAATGATGATAAAACAGAGTAACAAATAAGGTGGAGCTGGTATGTATAAAATATAACATTGTTTACAAAATAACAGGTAAAACAATTGCTATAGGTGCAATATAATGAATATGTGTATTTTGTGGAGGGCATTTAATATTTAATAACTTGATCTTGTTTATCTACCTGCTCAACTAATAACGATAAT
>VICI01001105.1:0-25776 GCA_019593645.1 Akabosia matsudoensis | reverse complement strand
AAATTATAGATGATTAACTACTCTGAAGCATTATTTAAAAGCTTTTCAAATTATATTTTGTTAAAGATTTTTCTCTCTTCGGATGAAATGATGCTGTTTTAGAGGTTTTTTGTGGTCCATTTTCTTTCACAAGGTACTTTAAATGGGCCTTGCAAAGGCATAATGTGTCCCAGAAAATATAATTGTACTCAGCATTTCACGTAAATCATACACTTAACGAAAGTTGTATGTCACTGAAAATGAGGAATTTTAAGGAAACAACCTTTATTCTCTGCTTGCGTACTGAATAATGTAATGTACTCTTCACATGCATTTTACATCTTAAGAGCCTGCACCAAACATGTAACTGCATAAATAACAAGATGACTTACATTACGTAAACTTATTTTACCTCTAGTGTTGTGCCTGGACGTTTGGAAACGTACCCTTATTCGTCTGGAGACCGATGTTATATTCCAGCACAATACGCATTTTAATTTAGTTCTTTGCATATCACTCACAGATTTTTATCCAAATGTGAGTCTTTAACCTATTCCGAGTGAAGGATAACAATTTTTTTAAACAAGGTTTATATTTAGAAAGTACTACAAAGAAGGAAATCTTATGAGCAGTCAAATAGAATAGTGTTCTTCCAAGCGTGTATATAACATTTTCGCTTGCACCAAGTGCAAGATAGCGTCTGTTTTTAAAGAGGAGCTAACATATACATTTTTCTGGAGATTTTTTAACGAGAAAGAAATACTTGGGGATTCATCATCACTAGCGTAGCGAAATCTAGGAATTCTCTCGGTGTGTACAAATACCACTGTCTATAGCTCTTGGTATGCTGTCTTGGCATGCATTCTCGCGTTAAAAATGTAATGACGGAGAAACCAAATGCAATGGTATGGGCGACCTGATAGCCTACATTTTTGTGAGCTAAAAAACGCGGATAGTAACGGGGCTGGCTTGTTTCATCGTTACTCTTTCCTCCTCCTTCTCCTCTTTATATCCTACGTGGCTCAAGTCAGAAGCACTAGTCCTTTCTTCTTCCAGAATAAAAAATGGACAAAAAGCAAGCGAAATCCTTGTATTTTTCGCCTTGCAGTTTTAAGGACTCATCAGATGTGTGTTACCCAGTTTTATTTTCTTTCTTTTCTCCCAAACTATATTTGGGAAAGGCAATGATACACGGAACGTGATAGGTAGCATGTATATTGTAGTCTTGCAAAAAAGCATTTACCGCAAGTGGAGCCGTCCTAGCTGATATAGTTAGAGTGCCCTCCTGATTTTGTTTTCCAACGTGCATTCCCAAAAATGTCTCTTCCATGCTTACTTTTCTCAACAATTATTGAACGAACTTCTATAGCATAGCCTTCAATTCCTTCCACAAAGGGTTTCTACATTCACTTCTTGTGCACGCCGCGAGAAAACGGAGTAAAAGCAGTTTTTTCCCCTACAGTTTTCATTTGTTGTCCACATCCCATGTGGATAGCAGTCACATAAAAGTGACACGTTCACACTTCCTTATATTTCATATTAAGGATTTTTGCGTTGCAGGCGAAAAAAAGGAACGACCTATATGTACCACCGCAAATTTCATTTTTATTCCGGAAATTTATACTGCTCATTCAGTATCTTCAGCTAGTGCCTAGCTTCCGTTTTCTATGTGCTGCAGCAAGTATGTAATAAATTCCTTTCGACGAGTGTAACTTGTGTTATAAAATACATTTGGAAGAAAGGTTCGTGTGATCCTTTTCAATTTTAATAATTTGGAATCGTTGTTTGGATCTGGGAAGTATTTTCGGGAAAATCTTACTGTAAACGAGTTTGAAAATCTTTGTCGTAAGTATAAGAAATGTCGGATTTCTTTGTAGATTGTGTACAACATTTCGTTTTCATAGTTAATTTGACGAGAAATGAAATAAAATAGTGTAGATCTAGAGAAAAGTGAAGTGGAGCTTTCTACCTGTCATCTTCAAAACAGCTTCATGTAGCTTATAAAAGTTGTAACAGGTAATTACCAATTCTCATCGTAAACCTGAGAAACGATGTTCGTTCAAGCTTCATATACACGTGCAATTTTTATCATACCATACCACGAGAAAGGCAAGTTGAGTTGGAAAGTAGCACACGAAAGTTTTTTGAAGTTCTGGAATATATAAAAACTTAGAAACTTCTTCAAGTTTTTTTTCTTCAAAATTCGATGGAACTTTCCATTATAGCTTTTTAATGTCACTCTACAAAGTTTTACGTTTTTAATTTGAACACTTGTAGTTTTCAGGACATTTCTTTGCTTCGTTGAAAATGGGGCGGTGGAGACCTCGACAGTTATTTTTTTACAAGTTTAACCTCTCATGATTTACACATACTACTAACAACAGATAATCAGTCCTATCAAGTCTGTTACCTGCAAAGCAAACAGTGTATCTTAGTATTGTATCTGATCAAGACTAACAAGCTAGAAATCCTACTTTCATTAGATGCACCTACATCACATGTTCGGCCTCTGCCACTAATTTGATTAGCTGTTATGATATGCTTTGGGCCACTGTAAATATTGCAAAAAAATACGCTATATCTCTTTCCGTATCTTGGCAAATATCATTTATCAATGCAATAAGAACCCGTCTATTGTGTATGAAAATCGAATGAAATTTTGAAGTCAAAAGTTTGCAAAAGGCTTTGTATTGATTGATATCAGCCGTGCGAAAACCCTGTCTTTATTGTTATTCCTTACAAGGCATCCCTCTTTGTATGCTTTCAGTAATATTGTTGTTCGTTTAACTGCATACGCTGAAAGAGCGATTCTCGAAATACACTTGGTGCTTGGGCAATAACGTGTAGAGTCCGTTCCATCCCATTAGTTAGGAGCCATAAGTTAGGATACGAAAACAAGCTGCAATAATGTATGAGCAATGAGCACCATCCTCACAAGATTGGTACTACAAGAAAGCAAAAATCAAGACAAAGTAGAGGGCAAAGTACTACCTAATGATAACGGCGGATTTGAATATAATAGAATTAATTATGACACAAACGTTTATTGTATTGTCTTTATTGTTGGTTTCCAGCTTCTTGGACTTGTGATTGGTCTCATTTGGTTACTCTGTGCCTGTACCTACTATACTATGAAGCGGATTAAATTCGCCCTGTGTCCCGGTCGCAGCCGCGGCACCAGTAAAAAGGGCAAAACCAGCAATAACGCCCCTTCATCAAGTGATCCCTGCGTTGGTGGTGGTTTCGACGGTGGAAACCAGAAACCTAAAATTCTAACTCCTGAAATGCTTGAAATGCGGAGACAAGAGAGACTAGCGTTTCTTCATGAGGAATGCGCCAATCTAGAACAACAGCTAACAGGTTTACGTCTAGCTACTCCGCAAAGTACCTGTGGTATTTTTCTCTTTTGATTTCTTTGCCTTTTTTCTTACAAAAATATACACTATAACACACTCGGAGAAAACAATGTCTATTACCTGTATAACTACCGTATTTCCTCCTATTACAGCTAGTGTCCCATACTACTGCCGGCCCCATTTTACCCATTTTTATGAAAGATAGGGGTCGGCCGTCATTGAGACTATTTTTGCCGGAGCTATAATAGAAGAAAATGCGGTACATAATATAATTCTCATCCTGACGTTTGAGTGAACTGTGTGGCACTTCCCAAAACGAGTGATGCTTTATTCATGGGTCACTGAAAGAACGGCTATAGTATGCTGTTTTGTAGATATGTTTCCACTTTTACGTATTTATACATATCTATGTATATCGTTCTTCTCCCCAAATTGACAAGCTCAGAATAGATGTAGAGTCCTACTTGGTTTGTGTAAGAAAAGTATCGGGTCATATTTCTTCCATAAAAACGTTTCCATTCAAAAGTTTCGAATTACAAAGTATTATATTATGTTTTGGCAAGAATACTTATCATTCAATCATCTCAGGTTTTGTAGTAGAGTAAAGAGGAAGGTCCACGAGTGTTTAGCACAAGTTGTTTTATTTCCCAACGTTTCGACTCAGGTTTTGTAAAATTACACTTTGGAAATTCATCTGAATTTAGTATTTTATCATGTATATGTTTTTAGTCAATGTTTTTTTCGGAAGACTTTAATTTTTTGTGCCCACGTTACTCATTCCATCGTGGAAATTAAATGGAAATTTGTTAGTTTTTCATTGTAGGAAGTAAGGAAGGTTAATTCGCGAATAACGGTTATAGATGCAAGTTTGTGAACCAGGTGAATAGACAAAAGAATGTGTGCTGAGCAGTAAAAGTTACAATGTGGCTGAAATAAATGTGTAGCATTGCTGAAGAAAAAAGAGCAACACAGGTTTGATNGACAAAAGAATGTGTGCTGAGCAGTAAAAGTTACAATGTGGCTGAAATAAATGTGTAGCATTGCTGAAGAAAAAAGAGCAACACAGGTTTGATGAAACGTGCATCTTTTGATATAATATATTTTTCTCATGACACTTCCTTGAGTAGTGAAAACTGCATGCGAGATATTAAAGGATTTTCGAGTTGTTATCATTTCAAGACCGTCAAGTGTATTGCTTCTTTGAGAAGAAAAAAAAAGCTGCTTTTCTTTCATTTTTCGCTTGAACTAAGATTCTCCCATAACACAAATTCCAAGATACTTATTTGTTCCTCCTGGCTGAACAGACTGAGCTACCAAAACTCTTACTTTCCAAAGATTAGAGATGCATAAGTAATATTGAATTGCGCGAAATGATTTGCCTCCTATGCTTTCCTTTTACACTGAAACAATGAAGCGTTAGAAAAGAAAGCATGTACATTTGGGTACCCACGCATTAAATGAATATTTTTATACCTTGTTCTTCACACTTTGTGTTCTGTAACAAACTAAAACATCTAATGCAAACATTTTTCTTGTCTACTATAACCACTATATCAGTTTTAATGGTAACCCATGTCACCTATGACATAATGTAATCCTAGGCATGTACAAGGTGTTTACTACATCTATACACTAAAATAACTGCATAGAATTAAGGTAAATTTGAGGTATAAGCTTAATTTTTTTTGCACTCGATAGCCAAAGAATAGAAGTTTGAATATCCATTATGGTTCATTAATTAACTATTAAAATAACGCCCCAATCGCAACCAACGGGGAAACCGACTTTTTAAACATATGGGTTGAAGTTAACAGGAACCAATTTTTTTCATTGACGGAGAGGGAAAGCAAAGTGATGCTGAAGTGGTTTTTTCGATGTTTATTCTAGCGATAGCTGACAATAGTCCACATTAAGTGATGAAACAGTGTTATTTCATGAATTTTGTGATAGCATATCCTTCATTTTCCCGACATTTACTGAATTCAATGTCAATGTTTGGCCGATATTTAGACCAGTTTTATGAAGGAAGTCTCAAGAAGTTAAAAGTTTGATGTATCCAATTTGGCGTTTGGAGCCCGAAAATAAAGTGTTAACCATTTCATAAAAGTTGCTCCAGAAACTTTAAATATTTGGCTTTCGAATAAAAAAAAACTTTAAAAAATGCATCTCTTACCATTTCTCAGTTATTTCAAACCAAAGTAGCTCATAAAGTCAGCAGAAACCCTGTACAGTAGAGACCAACCATGTTGACGTAGCAACGAATATAGCAGGAAGGAACCTGACACTTCTCCGATTGTTCTCCGTATATCTTTTATGTTAAAAACTTATGTACACAATTGAGTTTTTCAGGGACCATTTAATTTCATTTCCCTTGGTAAATACCAGTTTTGCATGTTTTGACCAGTCGAGTATATCTGTGTTCGCATTAGGATTTTTTAGAAGTCACTCGTAGTTTGCTTACTGTGTCAAATTGTCAGACGTCCTGCAGCAATGAGTTATTTCTGAACATTTTACTAGCTTTAATTACGAGTATTGTATATTCATTGAAATTATAAAATTGTTTGGGTATACGAATACACGTAGCTCCCTACGAATTCAAAAAGGCATGAGCATAAACTATTTTGGAAGAGTAGTACGAGTAAGGGCTGTTTTTTCATTTCCTGCTTTATGTAAGTATATTCTGTAGCAACCACCACTGGAAAAAAGTAGCGGAATCCCCAATTTGTAGTGGCAGTTCCACCTTGTAGATATTCATTTAAATGTTTCACCTTTCACTTAGAATATTGCAAAGTACAAATTACGAATGGCTTTTCCATTCACGATTTTATATAAATGAAAATTGTTTGTTTTTTGTTTTAACATGCAAATCTTCATTCGTCAAATGCAACCTCATGAAATGGCTTTTCAGATGAACGTTCTACTACATTAACATCCAGAGCCAGTGATTCGGATTTGGAATATTTGGGAGCTACGGAAAGCCCGCCTTTGAAACGTGAGTTAAATCAAACACACTGTACACATTTCCGCTCACGAAGGGATTTTTCTCAGAATTTATTAAAACTACTAATTCAGTAAAGTGTATAAATCGTTTCACTGTGGTGGAATGACAAACGAAGCATACATTTTGTTAACGGTTAAGTGAAAAGTTCTTGGAAAAAGCATATGTGTTACATATTATGTATGGTATTGATCCTGAATTATAATTTAAAGAAAGTAGATCTCAGATAGTCTAATGATGATTGAATGAAATATTTTGCAGCATTATAAATGCTTGGATTGAAAGTATCCGGCATTAAGTTTAAAATGGAGTTGCGCAAAATTCATGCACTAACGCTACAAATAATGGAGTAAATAATGTTTTTTTTATGGACCTTATTCTCTCTTTGTAGGAAACTCAATTTCACTACAGGATATTCCGCAATCCGTGATACGCATTCGACGGGAGAAAGAACTACGGCAAATCAAAGAGGAGATAGAGTATCTTAGAAGTATTGCTCAGCAAGAGAAAGAAAAGGCTGCTCGAGGTAAGGAATGTACAAATATCATAAATCCATTGCTTCAATTTGTCCTTAATTTTACAAAGAGAGGCAAAGATTTGCTTACTTGGCTAGAAAATTGACATAATTTGATGATCTACTACATACTGCGTAAGTTCCTTTAATGTATTTGTCGAAAGTAATGATGTGTGTTTCTGTTTTCGTACAATTTGTACTGGTTTCATAGCTGCGAAGATACTCAAAGGATCCTTTTTGATGACACAAGATTTCGAACTCCCAGCGAGCAAACCAGGGAGTCCCAACGAAACGAAAGGTTTGTCATTCAGAGCTTTCATTTTATATTATACCGATTTATGCAATAATTCACGATTACTCTTAAAACTATGGGCATTCACTATAAATCCTGTAAAACCATTTGTCATATTTGATGTATTACTGTTTTGATGGAACACCTTGTCCGTAGTACAATAGTGTCAAAATGTGACATTCTAGTGAATTACCATGATTTTTGATGATTTGCTATATTAACGAAGCAAATATTGGCATACAATACATCGATGTTATCTGACATTTTTTATATGCCTATTCTATCTCTAATATTTTGTCATTTACCTAGTGGAACCTCTCTCTCAACACATTTCCCATCTTAAGACACAACGTAAGCTGAATGAAATCCGGACAGAGTTGGAGGACTTGGCTATTCAACTCCTGCATGCAGATGATATTAAAGGTCAGCTTGAAATAATGTTGATACTATCATCAGACATTTTCTCATGAACGCATTTAAACTTGATAAAAATGAATGATACAATTACATCGGCAACCTTGATGTAATAAGTTTATGATAGACTAAGTTAGTCTTCTTCCTGATTGATTGATAGTCATATTTTTTCACTCCATGTAGCCAAGCGCTCATCACTTCAAGATTTGCCGAGAACAGCTCTCAATGTTCAACGAGAGCAGAACCTAATTTCCATGACTAATGAGATCCAAAAGAAAAACTATAAGCTACAACATAGGAACGTAATCGAAACTGGTTAGCAGACTATATTCACTTATGACTTGATTAGTCGATTGAATTACTTTGAGCCCTATTAAATTTGGTGTTCTTTCATTTACTCAAAGCGTTGGAAAAGACCACCGTAAATCCAAAAGGAGCTTTAAGTGACACGTCTGGCAAAAAGTCCGGAAGCAAGTCTTTCAACACTGCTGACAGTGGGACTCCATCCACGAATGAAGGTGAATTCCTTAAAATAGTTCATTTCTTCAAATATTTCGGTTTCTATTATTGCGATATTAGAGTGGTGCCCTAAGGTAATGCAGAAAGGAGTTTATTGCATAAAATAATAGAAGTATTTGCTCTGAAAATGGTGTTTACTCTACACTCTATGATGCATGTATAAATGGTATTTATATTGATAACGAGTCCTCTTCCAATTTATTTGTGAGAATGCGTATGTGATCAGCAATTATAGCTGCATTCCAGTGCTCGTTAAGCACTGAACCAACCAATTGCCTTAATTGGTTCCTTTCCAATCTCACCGCTATGAACTCAATTCTTGGGGAAATAATATTTTTTGTGAACTCAATATAAATATCACAATATCACACAATATGTCATTGTAAAACGATGATGATGTCCTGGGAAATTTCGAGCACTTAATCATCCCAAATTACGCGCAGAAAAATGTTAGATGCTTTACCGTAAAAATTGTTCGCTTAGTATGTGGTATGAGACCTTAATAGCTATGTAGAGCATGTCAACCTTATTAATATATACCTTCTTTTTATTCGAATCCAGATATTGCAGCTAAATACTCTGATCCGGCATTTGCTCGAGGGGCAAGTATTCGGCGACAAAGGGAACAGGAGCTGAATCGAGTGCGTGTTGAGCTCAAAGATTTGGCCTATAAATTGAATCTCAATCCTATGAATTACATTTCAGAAGGTATGGATCCCTATTCTGAGGAATCTAGCATAAGAAGTTTAAAGCCGGTTCCACAAAGAATGTGCTCACTTTTAAAGGATCAAGACTTACATGCAACATCCACAAGTTTATTGTTTACCATTAAAAAAACTACTCACACATGCAACTGTATTATCGTTTTTTGAGTGTGTAATTGTGTAGTTATTGTGCATGTTTGCTCATGATTCATGCAACATGCAACACGAAGGAATTTGCCTCCATTCATTCATGAGTTCCGTCCACACCTTTCCTCTCTCATAATTTTCATAGTCAATACAGCCCTTTATCATCATGCACACATTTTGAACAAAAAAAATACAAAACATGGTTTGAAATTTCTTTAATTTATAATGCGTTTTGTTATTTTCGGCCATAGATCGGGTGAGACTAGTCCCATCTCAATCCATGCAGTCTACATCGTCAGCTAGTGGACAATTGGGTCACAATAAATCTTCCTCATCAGCACTCAATCATGTCTAGGAGAACATGATTCTAAATAGACAAGAGGACAGCACCTTCAATACGAATAAATCCGGATATTGTTTGGTTTTATCCGAATCCTATTCCATATTCAAGCATCGCCGCAATAAAAATACAAAAGTCATTTTTCATAATATGCCCTCAAGTATGTACTTACTTAAAAGTATTATTCCAGCATCGATGCCAATGGGTGCATTATTGTCTACAAACACTGCTTCATGAAGACTTTGATATCACTTTACTTAGTCATTTATTTGTACTTGTGTAGTTAAAATTCGAAACCACGAAAGGTTTATTGTTGATCTATTATCTATAGCCAATGCACCCCAGATACATTGTTCATGGAAAGAGTTTAACTTATTCTGCCTAGGAGTTAGGCAATATTTTCCATTATATTCCTACCTTGCCTATAAGCTCCAATTCCAAGACTGTAGATCGTGCAGTAGATTAAGTAGAGATGTTGGAACTATCATAAAATCATGCATGTACAAGAATATCTATATTAAAGTTGACAGAATTACTGTGTTCTATAATGCTAATTGTCGGAAAGTTAACTACCGTATTCGCTCCAATTATAGCTCCAGGTATTACAGTTTGAATATTTGAAACGTGACTTCAATTTGAAATTAATTGGAGACTGGCTATAATGGGAATGAGAATGAGAAAGTGTATACATATATGTAATCAATCATTTTATTACCAAAAAATACCAAACAAAACATTTCCCTAAAATGTGTCCATCATTGTTAAAAAGGTAGCGCATAGTGACATATGTAGCTCCCCTGGTTTGACAGTCGATCGCTACATCCTCTGACCTGGCAATAATGGCTTGAATGTTTTGGAATGGCGGCTGTAATTTGAGGCTGGCTATAATTAGAACGAATGCGGAAGAAGATTCCATGAATCTTAAGAATCTTAAGGATAACGGTGCTTCTGTACTCTTATCTCCATCAACGGCCACAAGTCTACCGCAGTACTAAGGTATGCCAAAGCTCAAGTGTACAAATTTATCCTATCCTTAACAGTATGCATCAAAATGTACTTGAAAATCAAGCTTTTATCAGTGTCATGAAACAGTCAAAGATTGAAGATTGGTGAATGACAATGTGTTTCCGGTTTTTCCATTGTTACATTTCATTTCATACAACATTGTGTAAAAGTGAATGAAAGTCTTTTGTTTTATATTCTATCGATACCCAACTACATTTAATTTCTCATAAACAGGTATGAAACATTCACTTTTAATGTACACAGACAGTATTACATTTGACTGATCAAGACAAGTCACATCAAACGAGCAAAATGGTCAAGGTAGTTTTTGTATAGATCACACCGGTTTCCATGTTTAATATTGACCTCTACTAAGCGTATTATGTAATCAATGTAATGTATGTAATGTAACACATCTAAATAAATGCAATAGAGTACATCGAGGGTCTGAAATAAGTTAAGAAATGGGATTGGAAAACCGACCGAAACTATAACCAAGAGTTGTGAAATTGTGAATAAAACGTTACTTCCAAAAGTCATTGAAGCATAAGCTGAACTTCTTGTTATATAGTAACTAAGTGGATTAGCAGATTTTGTAACTCATCTAGATATACTCATCTAGCATTCGCCATTTATAAGTCCTGAATGGGATGTGAAAACTGAGGCCAGAACGACATTTATGTTTATCGCGCCATAAACGTCTGGTTTAAGATAATGTCAAGCAGATTGTTAAATTGCAAGTTTTAAGGGGGTTATTCAACTGCTAGCTTGTAATGTATAAATGACAAATATCTACACAAAAAGGTCAATAAGGAAAATTGAAAGAGGAAGACATGATATTATTCTCTTTTTTCCAAAATTCCATGATTTTTTGGCTGCTTACGCGATTGATGCCAATGATTGTGTTTTTTTACTCACATTACCTCATGGAATGACCACTATTCCGGTTCCAAATCATGGCTGCTTGCAGGAAGGAAAATGGTTTTTAAATGAACCGTTTTAATTTGAATAATCCTTTTATTTGTTACAAACAACCTCAAAATAAAATGGAATTGTTGGCATAATAAAGTATAATTTCGCGTAAACCTTCTCTATATTCTACGATGGTGGCCTGTTGTTATAGATGTATCCTTGGTAATAGCCATGTCATCTTTATGATATGATATGGCAAGCTTGTGCTGCAAATTTGCTGATGGATTCCAATAAAATAATATTTCACAAAATTGTTAATTGTTTTCGTCTTTCAGTATTTTTTGTCTTTGGGTAAGCGCAAAAACTTAATGCACTTCCTGCATTTCTTTCGTGTCAAGTTCAAGCTTAACGCGCGAAGAAATCAGTGTGGGGTGCAAACTGAAAGCATACCTACTAAAACAATCTATGAATCTATAAAATGCATCGAGTAAACATATACTAGAGAAGCTGACCCAATGTGTTTTTGATAGTATGATGGATATAATAATTATAAAGAGCATGTGTTGTACCTGACCGATGTTACATGGCAATGATAAAATTTGCTACGTACAAACAATCCTTTAAACAATTGGATTTTTGTAGCTTTCGATGAAAATGATTTGCAATTTCAAGAAATCCTTTCCATTTTTTATACATGTCAGGAAAAGATGGCATGCTGAAAATATCAGTTTTTACTTTCAATCGGGCAAGCTTTCAAATCAATAGTTAGTCAATCGAATGCTAGATTATTTTGAGGAAAACTGGTTAAAAAACGGCATGGATACAACGGTTAGGTCAAACAGTTACCGTTTGGTTTCAATTATTTTATTCGATGTCCGTGATCTGATATAATGTATTGGGTCCGCCATAAACATGTATCCCTACTAAGCTTTTGTGTTTTTAATTTTCCTATGTGGGGTTGTTTGAAAAACGCCATAAAAAATTAATTTTCCTGCAGATTATTCAGAGTTACCGTAGTAAATGATAAAATAAAAATACGATGTAACTATGTAATTATGTGACGTGAACTTTTCCTCTATTCTCTGAGAGTGACGGCAACGTTTTCTTCGTCACGATAAGCATGCATATACGATTAGATTCTGGATCATTCCAGCCACTAAGCTTGAAGCTTCGTCCACATAGTACATGTTTAAAATTCCTAGAGACCCTCGATTCCGTCGCAATTATGCAAACTTGGGAAAATTTGAGTCAGCGCACTGGAAAATTTCTAAAATATATGGATACAACAGGTAGGTCAGTTACAATGTCGAAAGAATTTAGGTTTCAAATTGAAGATAAAAATTACTTTCATATTACTTGTTTGTCCTTATCCATCATCCGTGGAAGAAGAATTTCTCACGGTGTCCTCGCTTGTTTTGGCGGTTACTTAGGCGTTAGGTAACTTTACGACAATGTTTTTTCCTGTTCTGATCTGACACTTTCATCACATTGGGAGTAAAAGAGAAAGAATATTTGCAAACTTTCTGCAGTGTGCTATTTGACAAGAAAATTACGCATTTTTAAACTAAATTTTAGCCGATATTACCCGACAGTCGATGAGCCGACAATTATTGCCAGAAGCCAATAAGCGTTTTGAAATGGCTATAAAATGCTAAATGCTAAAATTCTATGATAATTTGTGTTACAAAACATTCTAGGCGTGTTAACTGTTTACAATAATCAACTGGTCAATAATGTGAGTGTAAAAATGCTTGAAGCTGTAAGCGTAGTCATAAAACAAAAGTTTACAAAAAAGATTTTTTTGCGTTACAGTCGGTTATTACACACTTTTAGTGCCTGAGTGTTATTAGAGACATTTATGACTACTTTTATTATTCCGAAGTCAATTGTCTTCGTTTCATTTGTACTTCTCGTCAATCCGTTTTCTAGTTTACATGATGTAGTATGAAACTACATTAAAGTTTTCATATGCATAAGAAATATTTGACCACTCACTCTCTACACCGTGTCATGATACTACTGATAATAGTCACTTAAGGATGGTTGGTTGTTGGCGCAATGGACGGATCTGGATTTTCTCATGTATTAAAAACAACGAATTATTATAGTTTTAAAACAATCGGCTGTGGTTATCACTGTCGTAGAGCAATGTGAACTAATTTCGTACTTCACGTAGATACATGCAAAAAATATGCTTCATGAAATGAAAGAACGCTTCATATACGTATATATACGTTCGTCTACGCCTGTTTTCTTTGATTAAATGAAAATATAACACTAAACTGTGACTCAACTTTATGTCTGATATCACTATGGCAAACAAAGTTTATCACTATGAAGCAAATGATGGACACGTCTCACTACGATGAACGATTAAAATCCACCAGAGGAGGAAACCGTGAGAATTTCCTCTGAAAGTGAACTATATGTTTTACTGAAAACAACTATTTGGTTGACCAGCTTATATGCATCATTTTCTGATTCAGCCTTGTGTTAAATAATGAAAGTATAGGTCTGAATACCAACTCTTCTTTAGCGCATAATTTCTGCTACTCTGCATTTTTCATAATTAACTGAGATTACAACATTGCAGTCATAACATAACTGCTACAGGCATGAAAAGGTTACATGGAGCTGTCTGATCGTTTGTCCATACATCGACCCATGCATATTGTTTGTGGTTGAAATCCTGACAGACTCGGGAGTAAGACATAATCTCATGGTGGATATCCTTATCCGAATTCATTTCCCTGTTGGTCGGTGTCATGAAAGGTTTATAGCTTGTTTCTTGAGTCTATGTCCTTTAAAGATCATCGCACTTTTCAAAATGGATTACCATCACCTTTTCACTTTGTCGAATAAATTGTTACAAAACAAGATATACTTCACATTCGAACTCATATTTTCAAGTGTTATCGGAGTGACAATAGTGTTTCCAATCTTAGGAACCTTATTGCTTCTCAATGAATTGCTACGAAACTGCTATAAATTTTATTTGTGGATCGTGTATGACAACAGTGTAATGTTGTGTGAAGATGATTGTTCTTCAAATTACGTTGTCATACCACCGAACGAACGACACACTGTTCTGTATTTAGGAGAGGTTGAGGGCACAGTGGATGTCACCACTGTCAGAGATAACTACCAGAAACGTGTTATTGAAAATGAAGCTTACTCAGAACTGAAGTATATCTTTGAAAAAGGATATCTATATTGTTGCAAACGAAAATGTGAAAACTTTGACATAAAAAATCATGTAAGATATTACCCAGGAACAGAAGAAAGGACCGTTTCAGAGCAGGAGCTTATGCAAGAAATCCTTCCCGATCTAAGCCGTGATATGACAGATCCAAACAAACCTATGTGGGAGGAGGTTATTGTTCCATACTTTGAGAAACCCAGTGCAACGTTGGCTGAAAATGGAGCAAATGAAAATGGCACGGAGAATGATGTTGTCGCGAAAGCAATCAGTTTGAGAATCATAAGAATGCATCATTGTTACATGGACGGGGCAAGTACGTTGATAATGATCGCGAATTGTTTCACATCAGAGGGTGACGCATTTCCATACGTGATTGACCCATGTAAACCCTTAAAGATTTCATCACTGTCCAAGTTTTTATATAAGCTCACTTGTTTGGCGCTTTTTTCGGCAACAATGATCCGGAATTTGATACTACCTCCTTTTCTGAGAACAAGCAGATTCAAAGTAAACCTCAATTCGCGAGGAAAGGTGATGTTTGGATGGACGAACAAAATCCCCATCGATTACTTCCAAAGCATTAAAGAGAAGTCTGGAGTTTCCATGCCAGCCATTATATCCTCTGTACTGGGCAGTGCTATACGAAACGTTGAACTGAAGTATCCAGTCAACGAGAAGAACATTATTAATAATAATAACAAGGACATTAAAACAGCAGCCAAGGTTCCAAGCATCCATCCGCTGTGGCTTGTAGCAGGAATGTTTCCGTATCAAAAAAACAAGCCTGGGAATGAGCATATAGTTATTGAAACTCAAGTGAATACATCCGAAATATCTGGTTGTGAGCGTCTCGCTCTTATGAATGATTATTTGGGAAGACTCGCCAAAAATCCGATGGTATTCTGTAACTACTGGTTTGCAAGAATTATTGGAAGAACTCCAATTGTCCTGTCAGAACTCCTTCTCCGTTTGTCCTCCTGTCCAGCCATCCTAAGTAATGTTCCATTATGCACTAGGAATGTTAAGCTTTGGGGTCATGAGTGCACTGGAATTGTTGGATGGGTGCCATTGTTGTCAGATTCGGGTTAGACTACCACCAAACACTGTTATTGTGTATAATAGTACTAGAAATGATGTCGTTTTCATGTATTGTTTGTTATTGTTTTGGTGAACAGGTTTGGGAGTTGTATCCGTGAGATATGCCGACCATTTCCGCTACTGCATTCAGACAGACTCAAGCGCATTGAACCAGGAGCAACTAGATTACTTGATAAAGCAGCTTGAACTCGAAGTTGAGGAGTTGTTTCTAGAAACAGCTTCTCTAAAAAGAAAAATATCTACAGAATCAAGCCTTTTTAACCACGAGACGGACAAACAGCAGTTATTGTCAACACAGGAAACCATTAGCTGCGACCAGGCTCATTCGGATGCAGACATAAAACCTGTATTAGCATCTTATAAAAGAAATAACAACAACGGGAAAGAGACGGGCTTTTACATTGGAGGTGTTCTGGTCAGCAGCAATTATTCGTTTATATTTAAGCTCAAGGACAGCATAGATCAAATTAAAGATAGTATAAGGAAAATGAAAGAGGAGTAAGAAGAAAAGAGGTACATGATAATTTACATCATATTAATTGGTAAAATCATCCGCGTCAAAATATCTCAAACAATTTTTTGCGTGCAGTCTTTTTCTAAGTGTTCAGTGCTAAGCGGATTCTGATTTTTCAAAGAGTTTTTGAACGGGTGATGTTGAGATCACTGCTCACCTTTTGATTCGCTTGAAAAAATTTCTGCTTAATCGCAACTGGATTGTTGTTGTGATTGAGGAAAACAAACACACCGCTTCAAAAAAAGATGGTACGCATTGGGATTAGGCAGAAATCAAATGCTACATATATGAATCCATTTAGAGGTTAACAAGTAGTTAAATATCAATCATGCTTTTACTGTCGAATATTAGGTTAAGAATATTACACGAGTGCTAAAAAATCTCTTCATTGCCATTTTGAAGCATTTTTCCCACAGCTCATGCAAGAAATGACCATTGCAAAGTTCCGAAGCCCCAGGGAAATTATAGTAATTTTAGCTTGTGCATCCGATAGACAGGTCATTTTATCAGACAAAACACGTATGTACAGGTAGGAAGTGCTGGCAATAATTGTTTGAAAAAGACGTAAACTTTACAGTGGAAATGGACCAATATCGTGGGAATAATTTTAAAAAGATTGTTTTGAAATACGATTAATGCTTGATTAGTTTCGACTTTTAAATGACATTACCCATTCATACTCATTTTTTAACAGATTGTAATAATTATGATAGAGCATAAATATTATGGCTCACCGACGATTATATTAGCCGTGTTAAAGAAATTCGTTTACAACATTATGCAATAATATTACTTAACGATTAGACACACATATACAATGTGTTTCCCTTTGGTCCACTGTTTTCCTAAAGACACCAATCATTCTTAGGAACACATTTTTTGTTATTTACTTGTGAACGCTTGAGATATAATATGTATAAAACAAGGATAATCGAAATGTGGCTGTTTCTGCGTTTGCCTTGTACTTTCCGGTGATGATGACTCAAACTTGTCTCAACGAAGAAATAATTCCACCCACAATTCATGTTTCTGTTGATTGGCTCCTTACCTAACCTTGGATAAAACTCAAAACGAATACGATGCAATTGCAATACTCATACCTTTTTGATGAAACAACATGTTACATAGCTTGTTGGTACAAGGTAGATCTTGAGATTAACTTATAGTATCAACTGATTCTAGAATATTTTACAATGTAGTATAATCGTGATTATTTATTGACCTTATGTCTTGTATCCTGACCATCCTGACACTGTCGTAGCAAATACTCTTATTACCTATGACGACTATTGCTTCGGCATGGTGTATTCTAAAATGCTGGTTTCATTGCTTGGCATTAATTGCAACAAAAGTAAACCAATGTTGTAGGCGTTCATGGTCAGAAGTCAGAATGCGTGCGTAAAAGAGGATTTCAGAAATCATGGATAACTCTGCTTAATATTGCTTGTAATTGTGAAACTCGTGCTAGCCACAACGTATTGTAATTACATAGCCATGCACTTGCTACACACCCAACCTATATAAATGTATTTGTTTGATCAATATATGTACGCTAACACTATGAATTTTTAGCTAAAATAAATGTGGTGTAAATGAGTAAAACATTGTATCGATTGCTCAAATATATTGCCTATCAATTAATCGAGAAAGTCATATGTGAAGTTTCTTTATTGCCATGAAATAAAACAAACTTTTTGCAAAAATGAACTTGTCAACAACAACTTTTTAAAACAATTGTCAGTATTACATGGAATCAATACAAGGAATCATATCGTTATTAAGTAGCGAAAGCTTTATAAAATTGTCTTGTATGCCTGTCTGTCTGCCCTTCCGTCTGTCTGTGATCTTGAAATCTCAAAAATGCTTTGATGTAAAGACGTGAGAGTAGTACACATGTTTGCTGCTCAATAGCATTCCTGTTACCAAACTTCAAAAAATGATTCGCGTCGTGTATGATTTACAGATCAAGAAGGTTTTGATATACAGATCATGAGATTTTGTGTAGGACATCTTGAAGAACGTGTTTTAGCTAATTATACAGATTGTGTTTTAGCAAATATGACAGCGCATATTTTACCGAATATGGCAGCTCATTTTCAGACCGTGTTTTTGCGAATCTCGCAGATCTTGTTTTAGCGAATCTCGCGGATCTTGTTTTAGCGAATTTTGCAGATCTTGTTTCAGCGAATCTCGCAGATCTTGTTTTAGCGAATCTTGCAGATCGTGTTTTAGCAAATCTTGCAGATCGTGTTTTAGCGAATCTTGCAGATCGTGTTTTAGCAAATCTTACAGATCGTGTTTTAGCGATTCTTGCAGATCCTGTTTTAGCAAATCTTACAGATCGTGTTTTAGCGAATCTTGCATATCGTGTTTTAGCAAATCTTACAGATCGTGTTTTAGCGAATCTTACAGAGAGACTAGACAAGATTGCGTCATGAAGACCTTTCGCTACTTTTGAGAATCTTGCAGAGAGACTAGACAAGATTGCGTCATGAAGACCTTTCGCTACTTTTGAGAATCTTGCAGAGAGACTAGACAAGATTGCGACATGAAGACCTCTCGCTACTTTTGAGAACCGTGCATGAGCGTTTCATTGTAGATAGTTAAAATTCGCGATACAGCTACCCGATCTGTCAAATCACTTACGTATTGTATCCAATCAAAAAGTTTAACGAAAAAGAATCGACAGGAATAAATCGGTTATGGGTTGTTGAAAATAACACGTCATTAAGCACGTTTCTTTCTCACACTTTCATGAACTAACAAAGTAGTTGCTACTAATCTTTATAAACTCAACCTTGTGTAAACAAGGTCATTGAGTTTTGGCTTGATTTTTATTATCATATTGACAAATAACATTAGCATGAAAGCAAGATCCAAAGATGTCTAGACAATATCTGCGAAAATGCCATATTAACCCTTAACCCTAAAGCTGGAATACTGGTCAGGAATGACATCAGGCTAACAAATAATACATATTTTCACACAAACTCTATGTGCATATTTCTTTACTACAAAGAATAAATTCTCAGTCTGAATCCTGCAGGAAGCCAAAGAAGGGTAGTTTTTAGCTCGATTATTTTTACATAGAACCTCTAGGAAACATAACTGGGGAAATGACATTCCTGCAAAGGTAAGGTGGTAGAACTCATGATTTTCGACATGGGTTTACTTTAGCATGAAAATGAATGATCAGTTTTTAGTTTCCACGGCATTTTATTTAAATGCAAATCCTATAACCCAATTAGGAAACCTCATTTTAGTGCATGGAAAAAATGTTTACCCTAATAATGATATAATTACATACATATTTCAAGGTCAAACTGTTGCACATTCACATACGCATAACGTACGTAAATATGTACAAATACATTTGGAAGCAAACGCAAAGCTGACAGCTGAAGGAAATGTGTCATTATTAACTTCAATTAGTTCTGGCAAATTCGAGTTCATTTTGTGCAGTGTATGTTACCATTATT
Organism: Akabosia matsudoensis; assembly: GCA_019593645.1. Classification (NCBI taxonomy): domain Eukaryota; kingdom Metazoa; phylum Arthropoda; class Collembola; order Entomobryomorpha; family Paronellidae; genus Akabosia; species Akabosia matsudoensis. Next base: position 6,303 of record VICI01001105.1, on the reverse strand, counting down.
AAAAAAAGAACAGATAACCGAAAATTTTATATGTATCATATTACATAGATTATTATGTTCTATATCTCACCGCGTGTCGATGTGTACAAAACATTTTACTCGGCTAAGTTTTGTAATTACGGCAGTTAGGAATTGTAAAAATGCAAGTGCTGATATAAACTTATGAATCACGGCTGTAAATAATCAAGGATTGAACCAGTTCCTGTATTCGGGAAAAAAGAGAGTTCGCTGATTGTTTCCCTTAATCAGCATTTCCAGTCGTTGCAACGTTGGCTACGTTGATTGCGTTGGCTACGTGTCCTATTCAATATTATATTACATATTCACTTGCCTGTCCGAGCAGAACAATGATTTTAACTATTAATAGTTCACTGATTATTGTTACATAACATAAAAACATTCCTATATCCATCCTCTACTTCTCATATGTATTGCACAGAAGCATATGAGAATTTGAGGCAATTTGCACGTAAGTGCTTCGTTGCGTTGTGCTATGTTCCGTTTGGATAACCTTTGGCAGCGCACTTCATGAGCTTCCCTTCTTACGAAGAGATGCAGATGCATGGTTAGCAAAAACTAGCAATGTAAACACATGTACTTGAGTTACGTAAAGGATTGATCTGAAAGGATCAATTTAAGTTATTACAGCGCATGATCTTCAAAATAATATCACAGATCACAGTCACAAATATGAAGACGAAAGATTTGACGAAGATGCGTGAACCACCACATATGGGGCAGAACTACTCATTTAAAACGATACTGCTACAGGGAACATAGGTTGGCCATAGAGGGACTAGAGCCTCATAATTAAACAAGATTTTTGTAGTGCATAGTACACAAGTCTTGCGTGCCTTATAATCAAGTGACACTTCATATGCGAAGAAGGACTTCACTTACGGGTTCGCAAATTCATCAGGATGAATGCTCCTCATGCAAACAAATGTGTGTTTTGGAAATGAAGCGTGCATTGAGATAACTATGACATCTTTAGAGCCCTGTTAGTAATGATTATTATGGTTACATTCTCTAATCCAAAGTACTTGGAATCAGTATGACCTAGACATCCAAACTGAGCTGAGGTGGTGTGTAGGGGCCATCAGGTGCTGCCTGTCTGTAGGGGCATATGCGCTGCGTTTCTCTTAAGAATTTGACACTGCAAATCTGGTTCCTACATATTGTCGTCTACAGTTTTTTATTCGCTAATTTCAAGGATTCTTTTCTGATGGGCATTAAGAATAAGGTAAAGGACTTTTGTTCAACAACAGAGAATGTTTTCATGTGCTAAAATTCAGAAAAAAAGAGTTTCATATGTAGTTCATTCTACCTGCATGGTCCCAAGTAGTAGTTGCGCCGTGCGAATGAGGTCCTTTTTATGACCAGATAAAAAAGAAAAAAATAAGAAAATTTTCGATTAAAAAAGTGTCGGTTCCTTTAATATGTGAAAATTAACTAAAAATCGGTTTTCCCAAACCCAGAATCAGTGACGTAATACATATTACACTGACAGCATTGATTTCAAGACGGAGCCCTCATATTGAGGTTTTGAACATGGGTTTAAATTGCGATAACCTTGATTTTCATTTTTCCTCTGGCAGCTTGTGTGCGGAATCTGCTTTAATATCGTCAGGTACAAACACCTTGCCGTTCAATGATCGTGTTAGAGTTGGAAGGGACTTCAGTTCAGACTAGAATACCAGTTTTTGCATTATGATAAATGTTGATATATCGTGTCTTTTTATGTTTTTTTTTTGTTTTTCGTCATTCGTGATTTCTTCTTAATTTACATGCTCCGTTCCAGAAAACCAGCTAAAGAAACCTCATCACGTAGAGCAATTTTACATAAGAACACCTGCAATCTCGGGAGCATTGGGATTGGGACATGTTGCATTGTCTTCTATCAATAGCACACAGTATATCGTTCTACATCGGTCCATTGCAGTCAAAATGGTCAAATCTGACTAAACGAAAAGTACCAAAGCATAACCCGTGTCTCCTTGTTACGCAGTTTTTTTCGTTTTCCGTGTAAACGCTGAAGGTCACATCATTGAATACTAGTTTGTAGTTAGTGGTTTTGCTAGCAATTTCGGCAGATTTTGTTTCATCAGTTCGGCACAAAATTGTTTATCGCACGGAGTTATCCTTAGAGCAAATGGCTGAAGCCATTGATAGTCCATATCTGCTTGGCTCATTAGGTCGTCCAGTGTTACAATGGTAACACTTAAGTTAAATTCAAGTGACCATTATATGTGTAATTAAGTTTTACATTCAATACACAAACGTAACCTAAGTTGGCAACTTGTGCGGGATTAAAGTCGTGAGCAGGCCATGTGAATCTACAGAGTTTTATGAAAATAATAGAAATTTCTACAATTGAATGTGTTCCTTACAAGGCAATTCGTAGTACATACTTGCAGTTTTCATATTAGGACGATCAATATTAAACGTTGGAAAACTATGAGATATTCTAAATCTGCCAGACGACGGTGACGCATTTTTCATGAAAATAAATCTGCCTGTAAACCTTGTGATTCAAGACGTTCAAGAAATATGCACATCGATAAACACATTCAAGCTTAGTGTTCATCTGAGGAATATTTTGGTGACCTATTGAAGGCAATTTTATCGTCTTTTGTTTGTTGCAGGTCGAAGTATTGGTGGCGGTGCGGCGGAATTGACAGAGACGCAAGTTCGTAGCAAAGAAATATCCCACCAAAATTGGAATGTATTTACTACACGCACAAACAACTTATGAGCTTCATTCTTTGAAGTGCATCAAGTTTTTGGTGTTACAGTGATATCGTGAAAATAAAAATATTATATATTCACATTAAGTGGTCATTGATTGATTTGGGATGTTACAACTCATTTTTTACCAAATTGATGGCCCATGACTATTGAATTTTGAGAAATAGGCGGAGGATCTTCATTTCGGACAATAGGTGTGCTCTGGCATAGGACATGTCACATTGTGTGAATTGAAGGGACGATAACTTAAGTGAGCATACTGAACTCCGTATAACCTGCATAAATTAATCAGTCACCATGAAGCACACCACCTCGAACGAGGAATCCGTTGCTTGGTATGTATTTCGCGTGGTGTGGTCCTTGATAGCTGGAATTTTTGCAGTAATACCTTGTTTCACACTTATGTATGTGGGCAATGATATCCTGAGAGCAATCGTGAACTACAGACTTCGCAAAAAATATGGTCCCGATACATGTGTCCTGGAAGAGGGAAGTGACGCAGTCTGGTTGTACAGAGTTCAAAATGGGAAAAGGCAAATTCTATACTTGGCCATAAACGATGAGCAAATGGACTTGGAACGTCATCAGAAAAATTACATAGAAAAAATCTTAAATCGTCCTCAGTATAAAAAGCTCAAACAAATCTTCACTCAAGATTACGGCTTCAATATTCAAAAGTATGACACCAACTTCGATATAAGAAATCACGTAAAGTACTTTGAAGGCTCAGAGGACAGAATAATAACTGAAAAAGAGTTGATGGACCATGTTCTCCCGGTTTTGAGTGAGGAAATGGATGATAGTAAGCCCCAGTGGGAAGATGTAATAATTCCAAGATTTAAATATGACAATGATGATTTGAAAGTGAGGAGTGCCAGAGTGTTCCGCATTCACCATTCTTATATGGATGGCGGTAGTAACTTACTAATGATTGCAGAATCCCAATATGAAGGGGAAGCACCTTATCCATACGTCGTGGATCCAACGGCCCCTCCTAAAATCGCATTATGGAAAAGAGTCCTGTACAAGATCAACTGTTTCGTACTCTTCGGTTGGGTTGTCATCCATGGTCTTTATGCTCCAACGTCTAAAGTTGTTCGAAATCGATTTCGAACCCCAAAGCTGTCTGGACAGACGAACTATGCATGGTCAAAACCAATCCCAATGAATCGGCTGAAAGTCATCAAAGACATTAGTGGTGAAAGTATGCCAACCATTCTTATGTCTATTTTGGGAGGGGCAATCCGGAAGCTAAACGAAAAGTTTCCGACGAAGAATAGGGAGTTTTTAGATTGCAAAGAACAAGAAGAAATCACTGTCGGAATGGTCGCAGGCGTTTTCCCTTATCCTGACTACAAATTGAAAAATCGCCATTCAATATTTCACATGAAAATTGACGTCTCGAATAAGACATCATTTGAAAGATTGGAGTCAACTAGTGAAATTATGAAAAAGGTAATGTGGGATCCGCACGTGTACCTAAACTATGTGATGCCTACTTTGTTTGGAAGAACGCCAATCTGGTTCTCCGACGCTTGTATGAAAGTTATGGGGTTTCCCTTAGTATTGAGCAATATACCAGTGGCCCAGGAAAGGGTGAAGTTGTGGGGAAACGATGTTCTAGACATTGGAGGCTGGCCTCCTATGCTCTCAATTTGTGGTAAGATGTTTAGAGAAAGCTATTAGTGGCACTTTGAAAATGTATCAGATCCCAGTTTTATTTACGAATTTTGTTTTTGCGTTCAAAGGTATCGGATTAGTGACGATCAGATATGGAGACAACCTTCGTGTTTGTGTGAATTCTGACAAAGCTGCCATTTCCAAGGAGGAGCTGGACTTCCTTATATCTCAAATCATGAGTGAAGTTGACAAACTCGCCGAGGAAGTAGCATTAGCCAAACGTGCAAATAGTTCCAATGAGGAAACATCAACAGTAAAATCGTCTCCCGTTACTGGAATTCGAAGCTCCGCCATTACGTCATTTGAAGATAGGTTTCGCAATCAAGATAGCAACAAGAACAGTTTGAAGTTGAGACTCCATAATAGTATTAACTCTTTGAAAGGATCCTTTACCAAATTACGGGAGCCTTAAAAGTTACTTTTGTTCTCTATTTATATTTATATAACACCAATTGTAAAAATGTCTTTTTAGTATAATTCCAACCAGCTTAAAATTTCTTAACTAGTTTGTAAACAAGGTAATGAATATAGATCTGATATGAATCGTGCTAACCAACCGCAGAAATATTTATTGATTTTCACAACGTGCATTATTCCAGTTACTATTCTCCGGAAATGAAGCAATCATTTGACGCACATTTTTGCGAGTGAAGTCGCGAAATGGTTAATTTAATACATAGAAGCATTAATATAAAGTACATAACTAGGATTGCAGTTTTGATTGACAACATTGGCGTGTACATAAATTTTGACAAAGGAGCAAGCAAAGCATGAGCAAGTCTTTGTTACTAACTTACTACCAATACCAAATACGGAACTCTGCTTATTTTAACGATGTTGTCATCTATGTTGTCAATTTACAAATTTGTGAAAGATTACCTTGCTCTCCAAACTTAATTTAGAACAAAAATTAAATTATCAGCCAATATGTTTTCGAACCTTTCAGTGACACTTGATGTCTTCGTTGTTTAAATTACTTACTTTGAATTCCCCTGTATTATTTTAAACTTTCTAGCTCTGAGTTGTAGGTATGCCCTCCTTCTACTTGTTTCACATGGACAAAGGTCTGAAAAGTACTTATCGCATTCCAATCCCCCAAAAATCCCGCTAAATAATTCAGCAGTAACTTTAATATCTATATTTACTCTGGTTATCGAAATCAAGTAAAATTGTGTACGTACAGCATGGATCATAAACAACGCACTCTGCCTTAAGCAAGTAATATACGTGATTCGAGTTGGGGTTGTCTGAAAACGGGACAAAAACAACGCACTACCAGAAAGTCCCATGCAAACGTGAAAAGAAAACTCTTTTTCAGGATGTGGGAAGGTGAGAAAATCGAATAGTGTCTTGTGTTGTTTGTGGTAGCGTTGTCGATCAAGCAAGCAAAAAGCGAAAAACTGGACAAAAATGACAACGCATATAATTTTCATGAAAAATCTTATTTCATGTCAAATCGAACATTCGAAATGCTTATTCCATTTTCATTTCGAAAAGGGAAAATCGTTTCTTGGCTTTCGCACTCGATCGACAACACGTTACGACACAACACAAGAAAATGCAATTCGATTTTCTCATCTTCTCGTATCCCAGAGTCGAGTAAGTACTATAGTACTTACTTAGGCAGAGTGCGTTGTTAATGATCCATGCTGTACATTGTGTGAACGCGAATCACTTTTCTCCAAACTCGTATCTTTAATGGTTTGATAGTATACACTAGAATGAAATTGGAATCGAGGCAAAATAGTACATTTATGGAAGGGGCACATTACTCTTTTGATTTAAACTAAAGTATAGGCAGATAGATATTAGATATGGTAATGATAGAAATTTTTGAATATTTTTTAGTACGGTCGTCCAGTTGCCCAGAAGAAG
>VICI01001104.1:0-25824 GCA_019593645.1 Akabosia matsudoensis | reverse complement strand
AGTTATGTTAATATTGATTTTTTTTGCATAGAATTAGAAACTTGTGTTAATTGATAAAGTTGAAAGTATACAAAAATTGTGATTTGTTGAAAAGCGTTTAGAATCATTGAACGTTGATATTTGTATGGGTGTACACACCTTCATGATCTCGACAAATTTCAAAAAGGAAAAGTGCTCCTTTACAAAAAATAGACATCATAGAGCCAATAGTACGGGTGAGTCTTTGTTACGTGCGAAGTGAAGCGAAATACTTGTATGGCAGTACACAAAACTTTATTAGACGAAATTACATTTACTTAAAATTATAACATCAGTCTTGCAAAAAAGCGAAATCTACATGGGTGGTTAGACGGTTAGGTGGTAAAGTTATCAACTACAGAAAAGCTTTGTTAATCAATGGTTTCACCCTGCAAAATATTCATCCAAATTACTGGATTACATCTTGTTATAGCTGGTATGATCATTTGTTTTTAGTTAAAATACACAAAATTACACAGTTAGCACATGTCTAGTATGTTGCTTTCACATTACATTTCGTACTAAACATGCTAACTGTTCACATTAAGTACTATTTTAGACTTTTCTTCCTTTCACTTACTTTCACCATTTTTTGCTGACCTTTTTTTATTGTTTTTCTCAGTCGGACTCAGTCAGTGCATGCAGCGTTTTCTTCGCTTTTTGTTTGTACATATCACCGAAACTAATATTTCCTCATCATATCATGTGTACCGTGAGTAAAATTATTATTTTAATTTGTATAATATTATTTACATGCGGGACTTTTATATAAAGAAAATGTATATAAATTATATACGAAGAATCATTTTATTTCGGATTGTTACAAATCTGAGTTTGTACAACTGAAAGTAAATATTTTCATCGTTGTTTCGAGGGAGGTTCGTCCGTATTCACGAAGTATACGGAGCTATAATAGTGACTAGAACAATACTTAAAACCTGCTTTACATATTTCAAAAATGTACTTCCCAATTCGCCTAAGACTGAAACCTTCACATTCTTTTGTTATGCGTTTGATTTCTGGATAGTGTGGATAGATTCATGCTTTCCTTGTTACCATTACACGGACAACCACTTTCTTCCTTCCTTTTACCAAGTGCGCTCTACAATGGCTGACAAACATTTACTTCATAACTTTCGTTAAACTGTGATGGCCTATCAAATTTTATGCTGGAGTCGCATGTGAAATCAGAAGCAACACATGCATCCTGGCAAATGTAATTAGATCAAGGGACTATTCTGTCTTTTACCCGTACACGTATGCCATTTACAAGTGCAGCACATTATCGAAGTGCCGTAACAATATCATTAGCAATTTTCTCAAACTCTCTGGTACCGAAATGTGTTGTTGTTGGGACTTCGCATGGTGTGTACGAGTTTGTTGGTAACTTGTTGGCGGACAAAATCGCCTCAATATGTGGGGATGTACTTGTTGAGCCACCGTTTCGATTGTTTTCTACTGGCAATTTTCCATGATTATCCATACGTTCCAGGTAAGCCGATGGAGCCCATCCTTCTTGAAGGGTGTCTGTGTAATAGAAAATTCTAGTTAGTGCGTGTTCGTAACCTTTCTATACTCTGTATGCAAGCTTCAGTTAAAAGTACCTCCGTTTGAATTGCAGGACTTGACAAACCACCAGCCCGCGCATCCAACTTTGACTAGGGTGACGATATCCCCTTCTTTTACAGAAATTTCTGCTGTTCCCATTGCATTGTAGTCTGCTAAGGCGACATATTTAGGAGAATCCTCCACGTTTTGTCCTATACCATACACAGACAAAGCCGAGTCCGCTCCTACTACAGACGAGCCGATAACCGTGGAATCTTCGTCTTCACTGTTAGACATCTCTGAGCTCCACTGCTCCTCGTCAATCTCACATTCCACATTCCTGCTTTTAGGCCGCTTTGGATCTCCAGAATCCCATGAACATACTTGTCGTAAAGGTCTACAAAAATGATAATTCATCACATAAATTAACTTTATATCAGCGAATGCGTCCATGAAATAATAATGCGGTGCATAATGATAAGCCAACCTGTGTTGTAAATGTGCATTCCTCCATCCATTCATAGTGACTCCTTTATTGCCCATCATTCGTTGTCGTTTCCCAGCCGCCGTGTGAGGTATACTTGTCGTGATAACACTCGATGTAACAGGTGGAATACCATTTGCCTGAGACTTAATAGCCCTTAAAGACTCCAATTGCTCCAATAAAAGTTTCTTGATCTCTTTAACCCACAAGTCTTTCATTTCCTGAGTTTCCGCTTGCAACACGTACACTTTCTGCCTACCGTTCACCCAAATTTCAAACTTCCTCGCAGCTCCGGATCCCTTCAAAGCCTCAGTCAATCCAATTTCCGACATATTCAATTTGTCTCTGAACTCATAGGAGGAAGCCTTCTTCTTACATATTAGTATTGATTTTTGGTACAAAAACAAATGCCTTTCATGGCCTTTTATCCTTAACCGATCCTTTTTAGTTTCAGTCCAGAGTAAAAAGGATCCTTGTTGTAGTAAATATCCTTCTTCTATCAATTTACCCTGTTCATTCAATCGAAACAGAGTTGTCAGAACATCATTTCCATTAGTTAGACATGTAATTAGCACCAATGTACTACGTATATCCCTACCTTATATCCCCTTATTCCAAGCTGGTGCATTCCATCATTTACACACCGAAGAACGACTAACATACACTCAAGGGCTTCCACTAACTCATGAAATCCTTCGCATCCCTCTGAGTTGCGAACCAAGTCTTTTAATAGCAGGTGATACTTCGTAATTCTTTGTACAGGCTTTAAAAGATATGCCCCCAAGGGCAACTTGTGGCCTAGTCTATTTCGACATGCCAAAAACCACGGATGGTCTTCTCGAATTTCCTTTCGTAGGTTCTCCGACGCAGGGAGCAGTTGACAATACTGACTATACATGGAGAGAAACTCTGCATGCTAGAAAAGAGAAAACAAAGGAGCAACCACAAGGTATAAGTTTCAAAGGTAAAGACATATGAACCCAGCTTGGTATTTAAACATTTTATCAAATGAGATGCAGGTAAAGGGAATGCTTACTCTTTGGATAAAACAAAGCCCTACAAGCTCCACTGACTGAATGCATGCTGAGAGATCTGGGAGAAAGAGTTTCTCGTGGAAAGCATGAATTTCCTCAAGGTTGCAGAAAAGGACAGATATATTCCTGGAGGGCTTCTCTTCATTTGATTTCGTCTGTACTGGCTGAAGCTGGCTCGGGAGAAGACTTTTCAAAGATGGGTTTTCGATTTGTGCATAGTATCCCTGAGTAGGTCTCATGAAAAAGTAATAAAAATATGGAATTTATGATTTAATCGTAATATCAGAACGCAATTGTCTCGAGAAGAATAATGGGATTCTTACGAGTAAAACATCACCGATTTCCTCCACGTATGTCCTCTCGGTTTGGAGCAATTCATTTAATACGTGACCTCGTTTAACTCGTCTGAGCTCCCAACTTTCTTCGCATTTACCATTGCTTCGAAGATTGTTACTACCATCGAGAGACAATGATGAGCTTCCAGAGCGTAAGCTTGAGGATGAGTATTCTTCGGCGGAATAGTCTAGCTGAGATGTGGATTTGGCAGACTTGAGTTCATTGGGAAATGCGGAATTTTGACTGGCCCCAGTGCCTGAGCTTGAAACGGAGCCAGGAGTACTTACAAGACTAGAGCCTGAGCTTCTCCGTGACTTGGACTTAGTAATTTGTTGAACAACTAGAGATCTACGTTTGGCACACATCAGTTGAACATCCTCGACTCTTTTGAGAACCTTCAATTTTTTTAAGAAATTGGCAGAAACTTTATTATAAGTTTTAATTTACATACAAATAGAATATGCCATGCAATTTTTATGTCGAACCTGTTTAACTAAAGTTTTTGACTGCGAGCTTGATGGTGACTTTAGATTTCCCTTCAGAGTCTGCAACTCGTCAAGCACTGGTTGTATTTTATCTAGGTAGTTATCAATCTGAGACAGTATACTGGTTCCACTTTCCGGACAATCCTCTGCATTATCAGGAACTGGAGATGTCATTAAATCCATTCCCTCTGTGCATATTCGATTTGCCTGTAAAATAAAAATAATTGTTTGCTCAATCCGAAGAACAGGAGCTTCACTTTTCTAGATTTACTTTTTTAGCACTTCAGTTGCGTCATGTTTGAAGACTTTTACTTACCTTTTCTATTGTAAACTGTACTTCTCTCCACTCCTTTTGCTTAGCGATTTTCTCCTGTATGACAGCTTTAAAATTCGATGTCACTCTAGCCAGCTCAGCGCACTTAGGCTCGACAGTGTCCACTGCTGAGGGATTAGTGTCAACGATTTCCCGACCAAACTGCTCTACTTGGAGTGCTCGGCTTATGTCATCCGTTGTGGACATTTCGAATGTAAGAGTTTCAGCTATAAGCGTATCGGTTGCTTCCAAATTTTCCCCTACTTCCGATAAATCGTTAAGTATCCTTGTATTGGCATCAAATATGGCCTGTCAATAGTTACGTAACGCATTTTTACACATAGATCTAAGTACTAAAGTTATGTATGGATGCGAACAGAATTTAGCTCATCCATAAATTGCACATGAGTGTTTACCTGAAGCTCTCTAAAGTCTTGTTCGAAGCGGCGCAGTTTCAAACATTGCTCCAGCGTGTGTTTTTCTTTTTCCCAAAAGTCTTCAAACAGCCTTGCAGTCTCTTCAATTTGAATGATGAATCGCTCCACAGATATGACATTAATTAGCTGAGTGGAGCTGTTCGCTCTCCGCAGGTTTCCGGTGGCTTTTGCCTCTCCATTTTTAGAAGACTTGCTACTCCTTTTGTCGCTGTGAAGGCTTTGAGAACTCTCCGAATGTTTAATTCGTTTGAGCAAATGTTCCCCATGCTCGCCAGACTGAACCAAGTCCAGCTTGAGCCGCTCAAAACAGCTCTCCTTCTCCCTGATGAGCTCTTCCGTTGAAACCACATCGTTGGGATATTCCAAGTCTTGAAAAGACTCTGTAAAACTTTTGAGATCTTTTGAAAGAGCTTGAAGAGCCGTATAAAATGCTTCCACTTCGGTTCGTTGCTGGACCCATTTAACTTTGTCGTAACACAAGTAGCCACCTAGTTCAGCGAGAAGCTGAGATGGTTCTACATAAGCCCCCAAATCTGACACGTTATTACAAACGGTAAGCCGGAATTTGAGATTTTCTGTCCGAAATAATTTTGTGGATACTTCGGATAAGGCCTTTTGAATGAAACCAACTGGTCGGAGGACGAACACACGATGAATTAGTCCAGGGAAATAACTCTTTTAATAAGAATAAAAAATATCATATTTAACTTCATAATTTTTTCTCCCCATCGTCCATGTCCCAGTTCAATTTGATACTTGCGCATATAGCAATTTTACACATATTGGCATATATTTCTTAAGGAACATATTTGCCAAATTCATATTCTAGTCGTTCGTTTTGTGTAACATCTATGTCTGGAAGCGCAATGCCCTCAAATTTTCATTTGTCATTGTCAACAATAACAAAATATCATCTTACCGATATTCTTATGAGTGTGGTCTTCACCGAATTCCATTTGTCATTTCTCCTGTCTATTATTAGAACAAACCCTGATTCTGCGTCTTGCATTCTACATGATAAAAAAAACATAAATACAAGGACTGTTATGAAACTCAACAAATTCCTGTCTGTCTTCCGTTCAAGCATATTAGATTTTGTACGCGAGGCATAAAAATCATTTTATTCTGAGCATTTGGTACGTACGGGGGCACTGAAGTGAGGTATACCATAAGGCGCCTATAATCTTCATCGCTCAGCAGCTGGAAATTTCCCCGATCAGGAAATATCATCAAATAATGATCTGATCTTGACTTGGCACCGGTCAGTATTACATACTCTTGATAGAGTAGACTCGCCACAGATTCCACACTGACATGGGCATACCCGTTTTCGGGCGATCCAGGACAACTGCTACCAGTCTCCATTGCTTCTGTAAAAAAAGTTGAAGAGATTCTATTTACTTGAGTACCAGTTGGGCAGGGCAGAGCTGATTTACTTGTCAGTCGTCATTATTAGAAATAATAGTCCAAATCACCTTCCGTGTACAAAATAGGCAAATGGANAAAGTTGAAGAGATTCTATTTACTTGAGTACCAGTTGGGCAGGGCAGAGCTGATTTACTTGTCAGTCGTCATTATTAGAAATAATAGTCCAAATCACCTTCCGTGTACAAAATAGGCAAATGGATGTCCACAGAATGATTTATAAAATCATTCATTATTAAAACGGATTACATATTTCGTATGTGTTCCTATTTGTATGAGTACTCATACAGATTATAGTAATTCCCATGATTCGTTTACTCCCCATATTCAATTTGATGGAGCATGATGGCAGCTCAATTATAAATATATGTCTACGAATAGTTCATCCAAGACTTTATAACAATAGAAGCTTTGTATGCTTGCTCTGGAATGGAACATAAAATTCTCTTTTTCCACAAAGATATATTAACTTTTCAGCTAATGCAAGGTTGTAGCTGGATTGAAACAATATTAGCCACAATTCTGGATATTAGTACATCATATTTTGTACTAAAATTAAACTTGAACACTACATTTTTTGGATGACTTTAGCTTTTATTTCTAGAAGTAGCATCGCTATCAGTGCCACTATCTTGATTGAATCAATATCAGCCACAATTCTGGATATTAGTACATCATATTTTGTACTAAAATTAAACTTGAACACTACATTTTTTGGATGACTTTAGCTTTTATTTCTAGAAGTAGCATCGCTATCAGTGCCACTACTACGATCTTATAGAAACTTAGAAAACAGAACTATTTAGAATGCAATACATACACACATCGAAATCGATTATTTTGCCTGTCCATGCCATTTTTATTTGTAATCCGAATCTGATATACCACTAGAGGAAAAATAACATTTTATGTGCAGGCAGACACAACATGCATCTTGCAGAAAGAAGGAATAGAAGGATATACGAAGTGATATTTTATATAGCACATGAAAAGTGTTCTACATAGGATGAAACATTAGACTGCTCGTGTTCTTTGCTTACACATAATATTCTCATTCATTACCCTGTAAACATAACATTCACAAGTTTTGACAAGCAAAAACAATGCCGCTCGTCTGCTGCTTGATTGCAGTCCCTTCCCTTACTAACTTACCTCTGGTTTGAATTCTGTACACCTATGATAATATCGTTCGTTTGAGCTGTTTTTCGATCTATTTTACATTTCTGCTTATACATTATACAATTGAAATATTTTGCATGTTTGTCCAACAAAATGGTCCATCTTCTTATGTGTAAAATGTAATGAATTTTTCTCAGTATCCTTTTGTTGAGAAATGTGTAGTAAATAATAATGCTAACAGCTAACAACCGCAAATGAGTTCATGCATTTGCTTTTGAGACAGACAATTTTACAACAGCGCCTATTGACACAGTAACATATGTATACCTTTAATCTTCAAAAAAAATTACCTACTGTATGCGAAGGCTATGCTAGAACATTACTACACGGTTTTCGATGAATTGAAAAAAATGAATAAGTAACAATATGTAGAGGTACAATTTTATACTGCTGAAAGAAAGTGACAGTAAACACGCCACATAAGTGTCACTTGTTCCTAGATTAACTCCATTAAGCTACGATAGCAAACGACTTAGTCAATATTGCCTGTCGTAAATAAGCGGTGAATTAGGTAATTATGTTAGCACTTAAGATATTTGAGGATACCATCAAAACAGGAAAATGCAAGAGTAATCTTACAGATTTAGTGCGCTGTTTTTACGCTAAATTATTACAATAAAAATTGTATTGCACACGTTAAAAGAAAATGTATCATTGAACCAACAAAGAACATTAAGTAAAACATGAACATGGTAAACCGTATATTGCTACACTGTAAGTGGTAAACAAAACTAGTTACAGGAATTTCACAGATCAAAGCAAAGTCTAAATGACCGATAAAGCTTTAATGTCGCAATTTCATGAAGGATGCTTTTGAAACGAATCACTAAACTTTTTAGGAAATATACTACGTAATAGCAGTTAATAATTGCATGAAATACATCCGAAAGTTTCAAAAACTTAAATAGGACGAAAAAGCAAATCAATATTTTTTTTCTTCAAACGGAGGCATACTGAACTAACCTATTTCTTTGCGAGCCTCATTTCTCTTTCTTCGCAGGAATTTAGTCACTTCCATACACCCACAAAACCAATAGCTATTACAACAAACACTTCCAAACTCCATATTATTTATGGATATGGACGATTCTCAACGGGAAACACTCACTTTCTCTACGCGTGAGAAGTTGCACGTAGAACCGATGAATTGCTCAATAATACCAATAAGTTTCGGCACTGTTTTAGACTTGGATTTACATAATTTGTTCACTTAAGTCAGGTCCAAATTTAAAGCATTTCCTTGCAAACAACTGCCACAATGTTGAAAACTTCAGGCTTCCAAAGTAAGTTTTCATACGATGTGTGCAAAACCACAAAACAGACTCAGCGAAGAACCCTTTCCCATTATAAATTTGCAATCATGTTGCAGCAAAATGGTGTAAAATTTATATTTTTTGAGGCATGTGATATGCTTAATCAGAATCATCACACATTTTTAATTTTTCACCCTACCCAAATTTGGAACTTTATCTTACGTCCTTTTGCGATTTCTGGTTTTTCATGTATCTAACTCTGAACCATTGTAAGTATTATAATCAATAGCCTATGTTGGTGGTGATTCGCAATTGCAATTTATTTCGTCTTTTTTCATTTTTGGTATAAGAATTTTTGTAAGCGAAGTATTCTATTACCAATTCCATTTTCATTACTTTTATCCTGCATAATTAGACAGTAGGAGCAAGCGTTTCGTACGGATACTTAGTGACGCTTACAAAGCCTTTTTAAGAAAATAAAAGGCCAGAAAATAATCTTTACAGTGTACAGCACCTGTTTGCAGAATAGAGGCTGCTGCTCCTTTGTTTCGCATGTATGTCAAAACTATTTTACCCTTCTATTATGAACATATCAGTTTTTCATTCCGACGCACCCAAATCAAGGTTTGTCCGCTTCATTATGGCAAATTTTATGTACATTATATCATTTTAAGCGGTCATATTCGCATAGAACACGGGCAAATAGTGATACTCTCCTTGCAAAGACTTGGTCGACCTTTTTCAAATGAAGAATGCTAGCAGTTGAAAAAGTAAAATGTAAAGCAAAAACAATATCTTTACTTACGTTTCTGACAACCGAGGAAGTTAATTTACAATGGATGCATGGAAGCGAAATTGAATTTCTAGTATGAAGTACGTGATGTGCGTGGAAGGACACTCCACCTACATGCTTTGTCTATTATTCTTTCATTTTTTATGCAATGGTTGTCCATTCCAAGATTCCGGAAAATCTTGTTGTGATATTTACAAGATTTGAATTCCTTGAATTTGCAAAAATGATCAACGAATTTTGCCTGATGTTGAATTTTTTACATTTGAACCGAGAGACGGATATTTAACAATTAAATTACAAATGTATCGTTCTATTGATTCAATAACCAAGAGATTGTTAGTACTTATTATTCCAAGCTCTAATTGCACTTTTTTGGAACAATAAATATATGTCATTTCCATTTCTTAGTGAAACAGTTTACAACAGTTTACAGCAACGCCTTTTCACTCTTAGAGAATAATGAATATTATTATGTTGACTGGTTGACTGTTTGCTTTTGATGTAGTGGTTGTCTTTCAACTAGTCAACAAATCTAAAACAATCAAATTGCAAATCCCAAACACACTTTTTTGTTTCACGACACAAATATGCGAGCTGATAATAAATTTTAATTCTTTTTTCGATTATTAGAAGGCTCACAAATCCTTTACGGAACACACACAGCTTCTGCACGTGAAATTTAATCGGTAGAAGGTGACCATTCCGTAAATGTGTTGGCACCTGCACATACGAGTTTCAGGTTCACGAAGGAAATTATATCAGCCGAAACACGTTTTCATCAGTAAGTAATGCTTTCATAATTTAGCATTAATTAAAAAGCCTTCCCCGAAACGTTCGGAAACTACGTTTTTTTAATAAACACTTACAATTCCTATCTTCATCATTTCATAATGACGACCGAATGGAACCAGATAATAAATCTATACATTTTTAGTCTAGAAAGGCGTGAATTTAGCAGTTATTGACTTTCCGGTTTATAATTTTATATGATGCAAATGTTTGCGCAAAAACGACAGTAAAAATAGCCTGATTATAACAAGAATAATATTATATTGAATGATTCCCCGAAAATCGTTTGGTTTTCTTTCAATTGTATGATCAACTTCAAATGATCTTCCTCTGGCAATCAAAATGGTATAAATTACATGCGTTATGTTTTCATTAATGGGATATCATGTTACGCACATGGAACTATCATTTTTCATCTCGTACAATGTACCAAGTGCCCTAGCTAAGTCATGGTATGGTTAACGTAAACTTACCAACTCAAAGTAAACTAGGTTTAGTCCAATTGTTCGAAATTTAACAAAAATAATAATAAAAACAACAGATCCAGTTTTTGTTAAGAATTCTCTAGTACTTATACACAGTTCTTTTGATAGTCTCCTCGTTTTCGACTCGTGAATCATTTCAGAACCCGTACAAGAAGCTGCATCATTATTTACAAATTTAATTGAGGTTATGGGTCATCAAAGATGTTTTTCGTCGGATAGAGAACCTCCATACCGCTCTTAACTTCATCTCCCCTCACCGAGAAAGCATGAAGCGAAAGGAACAAGGTACATGAAACACGGCAGAAAAAGTCGTGAAGATAAATTTTGAATCGCACGTAATTACAATAATTGGATCATAAAAATTCAGCAGGCTCGCAGTATAATTACGTCGCAACGAAGCAATGCACTGGTAACAATTGGATTGCCACCGCATTCAACTGCTAAACGATAAGATTTCTCAAGACATTGCATGGCATAATCGCATTTTCGCATTCCTAGTTCTTTTAGCAGTAATCTGGCACTTACTGGTAAGTCTATGGCATGTTATTTTCGTAAAAACCAAGTAAAGTAAACCCTGTGAGTAATACTTTTTCCCGTTAATAATCCAAACTCAAAAGAAAACGCCTAGTTTGCAGTCGTAAAATGTAAATACTTTGGACAAAACTTACCTAATAAAGCCGGCAAGCTTCTTCCAAGCGCTTTCTTAGAGTTAAAATATGGTAAATTGGTTCCGTCCGACCTGCACCCTTTCCCTATTCCCGATCCGTTCTCAAATTGGCCAAGAGGGTTTTCACTGCCAAAAGAGAATTGAAAGGGAAAGTCGGAAGGCGTCCCAGTAGAGTAAATAGGCGAGTTGGGTGTTCCCGTGAAAAATTCTCCACAGCTTAACCGGTTATTTCCAGGTGCATTTGTTGCATAATGAAGACCAATGCTAGCTGTGCTGCCAGCGGTACTGTTATAACTTGAATAGCCTATGCCACTACTTCTTTCACTAGCCGTTTCACTGTTATTACCACACCCTGATCCAGACGAGTAATGCCTGGTACTTCCACCTCCTCCACTCGTAGAAAAGGTTCCAGAAGGTTGAACACCACTTATGTTGAAGTTTGTCGCAGTACTACTCGTTCCACTACTGCTTCCACTATTACGCGCACCTCCACAGTTACTATTTGCAGTTTTGCGACGAAAGACAACCTGACCTGAGTTGCTGTTGGCACCAGCTGAAAGTGACCTGGTAGGAAATTCCCCAGAAACAGTGGCGCAGGATGGTGTTGGCGAAGGTGGCGGTACAAAACCAGTATTGAACACGTTTCCAGGAGAAGAGGACCCAAGTAGTTCTCCGTTGAGGTTATTACATCCGTTGAAAAATGTATCGCTACCTTTGCCACTTTCAGGACAACTGTCACCAGTTGATGGGGATGGGGAATTTGGGCCCACAAACACGGAGTTGAGGGTTGATGAAACACTAAGGCGAGACTTTGGGATGTTTAAAATCCCTGTCAAGTTTTGTCGACTGAGTAGGTTCGTAAATGAGAACCATTTTTTGGGTTTATACGACTTTGCTCCATGGCTAATTCCATTATTACTACCTGCAAGGTTACCACTGCTACCCTTCAAGGAGACCGGAGACGGGGGATGATCTACGGGGCTAGTCATAACACTTTTGCTGCTCCCATTAGCGGAAAGTTTCACAGGAAACGGTAAATTGGCAATATTTGTTTGGGACCGGAATCTGCCTAAAATGGTTTGTCGAGTTGTTTGGCTACTACCATAATAGCCTTCTAGTCTACTTCCACCACGAGAATTCACACTGCCACAACCACTTGCTACATACAATCGCTCAGTTCTACTACCCCGACTGGTGTAATTGCCTGAGTCTGATGCTAAATTTGATGATGATGAGGATGAGCTACCTTCCCTGCAACTATACGAATGGTGGGATATAGGGTTTTGGGGTTGATGGTGGTGAAGCGAGTTCGAACGGCCATTGATATAGTTGGCTGAAGAGGAAGAATTTGAAGATGTTGAGCTTTTGGGCGAGAATTTGCTAGTTGCGGGATCAGGGAAGAATTTATTAGTTGAGTGAACATTGTTAGAGTAACTCTTTTCACCGTTTCTCTCGGATGGCGATCCGATCCCACTATCTTTATTTTGTTTTTCGTGTTTCCGGTAAACGTGATGCTGGCTGAGGGACTGTAATTTGTTTTCCTTATACGCTTTCTTCGAGGCTGAAGCGGGGAGCTTCGAAACAGCGATGTTTTTTTGTGGGGTTGCTTCTTGATGATATTTTTGGAAGCACTGGTCACGCTGCAGTTGCTCCTCATGGTCCTCTTCGCCGAAGCATGAATTCTCGGCCATTCACCGACACTTTCAGCCTTTCCGTAACGCCAAATAAGCTGGGTGGTTGCAGTAGGTAGCTTCCTTGCATTAGGTTGTTGCTTTGTCTAATTATCCTGTAAAGTATTTGAAAAAAGTATACGATGTATATTCAGGGAAATAAAATTAACACACGAATAGAATGTTGTATCCCTACATCTTATAATTTATATGTTGATGTGTACAAGAACTACCGTATTTTTGATGGCACGAGTTATATAGGATTACCGTCAATTATTAAAAATAAAATGCGTGCGTGGTTATCTAAGTAGATTGAAAGGTTTATGTAGAAAGATACGCTTCGTATTCATCACAACTTTACAACTTCAACGAACCGATAATAACAGTAGCAAATATCTACATGTTTATGGCTACAGCCTGGTTAATGGGCCACTTCGTTGAAAGAAACATTTCTCAAAGGTTTTCAAACAAATAACGGTTTGTGATACGAGCAAGTAAGACGCTTTTAGTTTTCATGTATGGGGCTGTTTTCTGCTTTTTGAAAAAAAGAAGAAGGACGCAACGTAATAATATAAATCTCTTTTTTAGTAATATACTATATGCTTGGTAAGTAAGTTAAGGTACTTATGCAATATTGTTTACTGCTGGTACACGGTCGTGTGTTTTGATATAACTTTTAGTGTATTTTGACAGTTGTAATATTTTCTTCAGGGATTTCTGCTTCTGTCAAAATACATCAAAATATTAAAGGTGTGTTACGCAACCTTTAAATCCATTCTTATGATGAAAGCAAAAGGGTATGTCTTTGCCAATATGAAACGTTTGCCTCTGGGGGCTGAATAGGCAAGTCCTACTTCAAAATCGGCGCAAGAAAGGCAAAAGAGGGATGCCTCGAGAAGTGGACATACGTTGACGTAAGTCAGAAGAAGTTTTAATTTTTGCCAACTAAAAGGGAAAGCAGACATTGTTTGTCCCACAATTTAGCAACGATACAATTTGTGAACAACCAAGGCTGTGAGCTAGACATGCTCACAATATCGAATCAACTTTCTTGAAAGAGTAATTCTAATGAAATCGGAAATTGATTTACCCTTCTGAAAGTTGTGCTATGTATGAACTATACTTACTTGATGAAGTAACAGCGAATATAATTTTCTTCTAAAACATTTTCGCTTCAATTTCCCTGATCCCCCCTCGTAATCAATTGGGACGTTTTAAATTCATAGTGCAGAAACAATGCTGTGTGTACATCATAAAAGCCCTAATTGTAAGCAGCGTACACTGAATGTTTATGCAATCATACCGCATCAACTTTTTTCGAACTGAAAAATCTGACAAACGTTTAATGTCAAACAAATTAGCTATTGTTATCATTAATTTTATTCATTGCCTATTGTTTATCGTACTTTCTTACATCGCAACCTGCCTTAAGCAATAATTGAAAATCATGTGATAACTTACTAGCGTATTCATTTAAAAAGTCGTGGCAAAAAATCAACTTCCGGAAATACGTGACTAGAAAAGATAATCGAGGGAAATGCCAGTTGTGAACAATATAGGTGGTCAGCTATATGAATACTCCACCAACAATGTATGATGACACCTCTATGTTTATCCATTTTTCCATGTAGCGTGACTTATCTCATCTATGAATGGAGACTGACATTTCAAGAGAGTTGATTATGATAAGATAGTAGTGTTCCAATTACTAATGATTAAATTAAATATGATTTGAATCCAATCGCTTTAGGAGATTTTCTTGTAAATCCGCATTCTGAAATTAAAATGATTGTAAGAACATTGTCACATGAGTAGCAGTAGGTTTTTAAGGGTGGTTAAGGTACAGTGTAGCGTACCATATCTGGTGTAAATTAAGTTATCTGTCAAAATAGAAAACCTATACATTTTTGCATTTGCTTTGTAACTCTATTTTTCAAATGGATTTTGCAGAGCTCGCGTGCTGGTATTTAGGACGTACACTTAAGTGAAATACTGTATAGAACACGTCAATGCAGAAGTCGTACATGAACGTTGTTCATGTAACTTATATAAGATCTTTATCTACTAATCAAGTATTTGACATGGTTTTAAGGACGCCTACAGAGTGGTTACTGCTTATAAACCAAATTGTCAAAATTTTCGACCCGATCATAAGATCTGTTTGTTTTTAAGAAAAATCAATGTTATTGTCTGCATGAGACCATAATATAGCAGATTTTCTGTCTGACATTGTACGAGGGAGATAACTGAATCAGACATCAAATTGAAGCCAACATTAAGCTTAACCAAAAGCTGTAATTTTATATTAGGTAAATTTATTGGTTAACTTTTTCAGCAAAACTATCAAGATACTGTGACGTGCACCACCCAGAGCCTTATAACTCAGGACCACCACGGAGGAAATCGAATCGAGCTATCCCACATTTCCCACAAACTCACAGCAAGGTCTCACTGACTAGACACCAACGCTTCATCTATAAAATGGTGTGTACATTTTCTCTCGGATATTATTGTCTGCGACATGATGAATAGATAGCAACGATGAAGCTTTCAGATTTAGCTCTTATCACTCTTAATCACAAATTGGCTTAGATTTTTGTCATTTTGTAGTCATGTTAAGAGAAGAGGCGAAGCTGGTGTTTGTCCTCATTAACCTCGTTCCACAAATAAAGTTCTGTGTTGTTTCTTTTATCGGAAGCACTCATTCAGTCATGAAAATACATCCTGTGTACGATGACTTCATATCCTCACGACATTTTTATGTCTTTATGTAAGGCCTCCTCTGTTGGCTGCATAATTTAAGCCTTTAAGACAATAATCATTACGTAGTAGAATATTAATCTGCATATAAGTATATTAAACAGGGATATGCTCTTAGAAATCATGTCCAGTACTAACACTGATTTGGTATTGAATTAAGGAATACTTGTGTTGCAAGGGGGCAACTGAAATGCTCTCATTTAATAGCCCGAGCCTTTTTAAATGCAACTGGAAAACTCACGGACATGGAAGTCTTGAAGTTTGTAGTGATAGCGTTGTTGATTCGATATTTTCGGAATAAAATCTGTATAATAACTCTTGATCGACCTGGATTATAATTACAGGTGAAAAGTAGCAACTAAAATAAAGAAAGTAAAGAAAACTTGGACTGGATACACAGTCGAAAGGTCTATAATTTTGGAAACTGGAATATAATGATGATGAAATGTACATAATCGAGCTCAGTAATTTTTCTACCGATTAATAACCGAAGTGCATTTTTAAATGGCAGATCAACTACAACTACCTTCCAAATTCCTCATTAAATGCAATACTTGCCATAGGGCAGACGTGCACAGTGCACATGTATCTAGGTTTACAAAAACTATGAAAATTTTCAGTTGACCGAGGCTATTGGTGGGTTGCTGGCGAGACTTTAGTATATTTGAAATCTTATGTACATAAAGCTAGCTTCGAATTTCATTGGGCTGGAAATCTTAATGGTACTTGGCAGAGTACCATCTACCTCATGCACCGAACAGGAACATGCTTGTAATGAAGTTTCGCGGAGAAATCGTAATGGCAGTAAGAAAAAAAGAACATGTTATTCCTCTACCCCTGGTTCAGGTTCTTCAACTTGTGCCAAACGACAAAGATGTTAATGTGTTAGGTTATAATCAATACTTACTTTGCGCTAATTTTACTGACATTCTTTTTCCAGGAGGATGAAGAATTTAACGATGAAAATTGTAGGTCGTATAGTAATAGAACCGTAGTTGTAGCATGAAAAAGCCAACAGTAAGATAAAAAGGAGAAAGCCAATAGTGGAACGCCAAAAAGTTCTCTCTGACAAAGTTTTACTTGTGATCTGCAATGCAGCACGCATTTTAGTTCAGTCAGAATTAATGTGGTGTTTTGGAGACAGCATTATATGACAAAGTATTACTGCAGACTATAAAAATAAACCCTGAATTGAAGCCACACAACAGTCCTACGTTGTGTGTGCAATGGATTCAAAGAACAAGAAACAAATATCTTTGATGTTGATTTCTCACGAAACATTTTTATATTTTCTGGAAACGAACAACTTCTACTGCGACTGTCTAACGATATTTTCAATATACTGTTACTGAAAAATCTAAACCATTGACTTATGTGATCATGTCAAATAAATATGTTGAATTTGTAGCATTCAATAGAATATTTACTCGTTACTTCCCGTCTGCAAATCGGAAATAAATTTTGAACATTATCAACCATTATTTCAGTTTTATAAAACTCCTAATTGATTAAGACTGGTGATGATAAGTATGTACCTCTCACTTCCTATATTGCAACAAGAAATAAGAGAGTGACCAGATTTTTGCTCTAGAGCTTCGAACCAAACTGATTTAGATATGCCCTATTTCTTTTCAAACCTAGTTATTATTCAAAAGGGAGATGTTCGTATGGGACCTATTTGCCTATCATTTATATGGAAAAGGCAATCTTCTAAACAACGAATTGATAAAATATATAATTGCCATCTTTTACCTTTTTCCCGCTTGGTGTAAGATTTAAATACATGAAGTCTCTCAGTTAATCAACCGTAGTGAGTGACACAAGAACTTAACTGAACTGGATCTTAACGGTAATATTTTTAGGTTTTCTTCTTGGTAATGCAATGATATTAATTCACAATATAAACGCTCGTTTAAAAAACCACTTTATCCACAAGGATTCTTCAGAGACAAAAAATTGCTTACTGCAAAGGGCAAACTCTTTTCATGAAATGAAGTTTATCTTATTCTTTCTTGATAGTCGGCTTAAAGTTTATCTTTTCTGCTTTAGTGTATTCGCACGTGTAAATGTAAATGATGAGAAATTTTGTAGCCAACTGCGCGATCGTTCTTTAGACGCCGGCTCTGGCAAAGTAGTCTCTACCTATGCTCCAAAAATGGCTATTCTGATAACAGAAGCGAATACTCACGTAATTTTGTAACCTTGTTCGCTCACACTATGCCTATGTCAAACTAGCTATACTAATTGACTGTCTTGTGACAAGGAGAACGTTGTGAAAGGACCAATAGCGCCTGACCATGAATGCACTTTAAGTAGTCGTCGCCCTCAGTTTCGGGATTTGAACTTATTACGAGCACAAAATCCAATTACCTAGTTTTTGACTTGCATGTGCAAAATATGTTGGTCAGTTACAGTAGAATTGTTGCAACAAAATAAGCTCTTGTACTATGATATCACAGTGATTTTAGCACCAATTGCCTAGGCTTGGTCGCTGAGTTCATTGCATGCTTTATTTGGGTAAGACGATGGGAACGGATACTTTGAAATACTCAGAACAGCATTACGTTGTGCTTGATTCCAATCATAGCAATAATGTATGCAAGGAGTAAATACATGGGATAGGAAAACGGTGGGCAATCGGCTAATTGAGATGAGTAGCCTAATAGCTAGATCTAATTTCTTTTATTACTAGATTATATACTAAAAGCAAAGCAAACAATCACAGTCAATCTTGGCATTACAATTTTTTTAGCTTGCCTAGTTCAAGTGGAAGTAAAGTACCAAACAATGCTGAAACCTTTAATCTTCAAATGGTTACAAAGATTTAATCTGTCCTTCTTATTTGTAAACATGATTTGGTAAAAGGTAATGTTGGTGGATCTAAAGACATGTATTCCATTGTTACTCTGTTTGTAAGTAACTGTTGGTTTGGACAAGCTGTACTGCAGTATTATTATTTGAGTTGTAAGTAGCAAAACTGCGTCTTGAACTTTAAGTGCCCGAGTTGAGGTCAAATTGTTTGTGGAAATCATGCATGTATTAAAAAAATGATGCAAAATACAAGACGAAAGGACATTATATTGTTCCTTATCTATAACCTTCATAAGATCTGAATAACTGTATCACAATTAGACTGTAGCAACTTACCGTAAATAAAATGACTTCAGTTTATTGTAATTTCGTTACTGATCCCATTATCTAAAAGACGTAATATTATCAGTAATCAATATTGAATATTTGAATGAAGAAGTATTTCCATAATGTGCTGATCAGGAAAACCGCCTGTATAAATTGTTTGTAACAAAGAATGTGAATTACAATAAAAACTTGCCTTGCACGTATTTATTAAAAACTTGAACATGTCCGTATCTTGACATTTTGAGCTTTTAGCCTCTTGTAGGTTAATATTCTCAAAAGTTTCAAATTAACGATGGCCGTTAATATTTTATGCCCATCGATCATTATAACTGCGCACAAAAGGCAAAGACCTCTTTCAGAAGGGCTTAAGAAAATTATCAAGTTTAATTGAAAGTGAACGTTTCACAGGGTTCTCAAGCAATTTCTATTGTTTGCTTTAAATTCAATGACATGAGACAAATTGTTCAGGGACAAAGAGCTTAATGATGTGACAATGCGCGCATCATGATTGTATTGACAGTAAACAATAAAGACATTGTTTTTCTCTTCGAAATTGCATTGCAAAACTGCAACTGAAAGTTATAATAGTTTCGGAGGAAAATCTGAATAAATTTGTATTGACAGTCTTATGAAATAATCACATTCTTGATATGATTCATCATTCGTTTTCGCTAATTTGCGTACGAGACGCGCTGGCGATTATGAGAAAACTGACACGAGCTTACTCTTGTAGTACATCAGACAAATGGTTTGTTAAGTTGTTAGCAAATTACTATTAAGTGACAATGATATTTGGAAGAATAATTTTGTTGTAGATTATACGTCACTTCATCCCACCACGTGCACCCCATGAACAGTTTTGAGAACTATAACGTGTAAAATAGGTATTTCAATTCTTGAAAATGTGCAATAACTTGGAAAGACGCATGACGCATTGCTAACCGTTTGTCTTGCTAGTGTAATTTTTGTCTTTGTTTATTATATGTTAGAAATATGACCATGATGACACACGACTATACGATACTTTAAACGATTAAATATATTGTTAATTAAACCAAGTGGCAGCCATAAAACTTGTAAAAATTGGTAATAAAGCGGTGAGGTACAAACAATTACTATGAAATGCGTTAACTGATCTTACCATTTTGGAAGAAAATCACAATAAACTTCATTTTGTCGAGGATAGTCACTAATTGTCATCTATCCATATGAACATGTACTAGTAATTTTTCTATTAAGAACGACTATAACATAAACACTAGTATATTTAAATTTCCTTTATACTGTTCAAAGTTTTATAGTTCGTCGTAAAGGCACAAGTTAAGATTCTAATCTACCTTTACCGCATTCCATTGTCACTAGTTCAATGAAACCAATTCAGTTAACCGTAGTCCGATGCAAGCGTACTAGTTTTTTAATTGTACTTCAATTAATCGAACTGATGAGTTCGTGTATTCCCAGCTTTAATGAGCTGTGAGCACCTATCAGACACATAAGCAACGTTGTATGTGTATATCGTGCACAGCACAACAGGGTTGATGGCCAAAATAACTCACGATGAAAGATGGAACATCTAATTCAAAAGAAGTTAGGAAACTCGATGGGGCTTGTAAAATGTCAATACATGCCGATTCGACAACTTTTAAATGTCACAAAAAATAATTGCTGAAAGCCACTTAGTTAGACCATTGTTTATTGTAACACACAATTGTTCTTTCAACTTCACAAAGATAGTGGTGAAACGGACACAGAAAGGAAATGTCAGATCGTATTTACATCAGGATTACGCGTGCCAGTATACAACAAGTTAATGCATTGCGTATCTTAAGATTGTTTTTGGGTGTGTACATAAAATATATATAATGTCAAGATACAAACTGGTGTCTTGTGCCTGTGTCTGTGCGAGCTTTTTCAATGATATTTTTTATTTGACAATTTTATTCACTCCGAAAGAATCAGAGAGGAAGCAGGAGAGTTTCTTCTCCCTTGACCACTCCAACTTTTGAGAGAGTAACAAAAGTAATAGCTGGACAAATGACATATGAGATGAGGTTTTATCAGATGCGTTCTATCCCGTTCGTGTGTACTTTACTTACAGAGTTCTTCTCGTAGCTAAGGGATGTACGTTTACAGTAGTTTCCGAATGCACTTGAATCATAATACTTCTTGCAACTAATGTTTTGATACTTACATGGACAACCAATAGGCATTTCTGTTTCCATACTCCCTCCACTAGTCCGTATGAACAAGGGGAGTAGCGCATTGAAGATGAAATAGAAGAAAGAAACGACCCAAACAACTATACAAAATAGGCTTGCATTATACGTGTGTGTAGGTAGTGTGAAGGGAGAAGGAAAGTTTAGAAAACGGTTGCTTGTCCCTCCTTTCACATTTTGCTCCCAACTTGCATAGGCCTACTGCTCGATGCTCGGCATAAAATCAAATATGACATTCCACTTAGGAAAGGAACTGGTCCCGTCTTGTGTTTCGTTCTTTTCACTGTTAGTATCTGTCTAAAAGCCGTAACGTAGTTTCACTTTTATTTCACTCTTTTTGGTTTCCCGGTCCTCTTAGATCAAATATATGGCATATGCGTGTATTGTGTACAAATCATCGATTTTTACTAATTTTCTTTCCCTCAAAACCAAATACTGATATCCTCGTATTCTTTCTGGTACAATAAATAGCCTTCACCTCATATCTGAACAGTGGTGGGACATAATGCAGCCATTTTATATTCCTGTAAGTTAAGGTGATCAAAAATATGATTTAGTCACTAGTTTATCTTTCGTCAGACATATTGCATGTGGACTCCGAGACATAAGTCTTGATTTCATACAGGAGTATAGAAATCTTGAGCACATATATCACAGCAACCATAGTTGGAAGAGTCTAACGTATTGTGTTTTGTGATGATACATCAACCATAATGTTCAGTAACACCATTCTGTACGCTGCCAAAGAATATCGTAAAACGGATAATATGTACATAACATGTATTCCTGCCAATCCCTCCAGAACTTAACCCACATCTCACAACCGTATTCCTTTCACCGCTCTTCTCTTTGAGATATTAAAAGTGGAGCTTGGTGAAACAATATCCTGGACACGAAAATGACTTTAGCACCATTCCAAAGAACGAAGTGCTAATAGCGAAAATAAAAATATATAGTTCGTTTTCGTTTTAGCACGAGCAGGTTATAATTCTGCTGGGAGCTCTGAGAGAGACCGATGTGCTTGCGAGCTATGTTCATAGGTTGAAAAAGAATAACCGCTCTCAGTGTGTTGACGTATCGATGACCATGAATTCATGAACCACTGTATTTGATCTTATGTTTACACGTAATTGACAGGAGTAAGCGCTTTTCGTCTAACTCAACTGAAAGAATTAAAGGCTACAAAGAAAACTACCTTGTCAATATTTTTTTTACTGCTGCGAAATATACGCGTACTGGGAGAGGATCTAAACTGTATAAATGACATTGTGTTCGTCATATATAGTACTTTCTTTGTCGGTAACCACCTGTTCAGCAATAGAATCAATGGTCCCTTTCGTTACACATAAAATCAACAATTTCTTGAATTGATTGTGCATTGACATAGTATTTCTAGTCTCACACATTTCAGGTAATGAGGTTGAATGAAACAAAGGATACTTTATAGCTCATATTTGGAAGGAATACGCGTACAGATATTGGTAGTTTATCCTGTCAAATATGTTTGTTTTGCGCTCAAACTTCCCACTGAACCCTGCAATGAAGCAAATCGAGATAAGGTCCTAACCTAGTCAGTGCTTTTTATGACATAACTGTATGGGTGCAAACATCACTTTAATTTTCGTGCGTTAAACTGCGTCATTTAGATCATTTCTTGATGATATCAGTCAAAAAGATACTCCAGATCCCGACTCCCGTGAAGTTTTGTGAATTTTCTTGTGACTAATTAATATATTGACACAGCGCAGCATCTTTTATCGCATTATGCCCCTTAAAAAAGTCGCATGAAATGCCCCATGTATAGAAAGAAACCAAACAAAGTCAAATGTTTACTGAAATAAGTTATATTTCACAAAATTCCTGTAATTTTTGTGGACTATCGGAAATCTACAGATCGGGTAAATTAAACAGCGTTTCGCTCCCATGCAGTTCGGGCAAAATCATCCTCGTCGGAATTCTCATCAACAAAGACAGATACAGCGTATTGAGTTAAGCAACCCTTCTTGCAGTTTACTCCATTTACAGGGTTGAAGTAGTAGGTTGAAAGCTCATGATTATACACTATTCTGTCGTCTTCGCTTTTATCCTTATTGCTACCTTGGCGTTGAGAGTTGGACGACATCTTTTGCTGTCCCCGTTGATTATCAGTTGGGGGAACTGGATAAGAATCAAATCCGAAACGAAGTTTGAGCAGCTTTGATAAGTGCTCTGGATGATAGGGTTTAGCAAAAACCATCAATATTGTCCCGGGCTCCTTTTGACTCTCCGAGATAGCTTTGACCGGTTTAAACTCGCTTTCTTGCACTTGATCCAATTGTTCTTTGCTGATTTCCTTTACATAAAGTTGTCCAGGCTTCCACTTCCCGTTGTGAATTCTTTCTGAAAGATTCGGGTCCAGATACCTTATCAGCTCTAAGTCTGACTTAATTTTCTCTACCATCTTGGGCCGTGGAATAAGCTCGTCTGTAGTTTCCAATGCTATCTTCGTTGCCTCCTCTTTCCTTGCCTTTTCTGCATTCCGCAACGGTGCCTACGAGAGAAAGCAAAACTGCGAGTATACAAAAGTAATCAAATTAAAAGTTAAAATAGGCTTTTAAGACCCATTTAAACATTGGTCATAGCCGCAATAGCTATATATATTCCTTAAGTTTACTGACAGGTTTCATGTGGCAATTTGGTACAAAAATAAACTCTAATTGAAACAAGTTTTAAATTGCTTAGAACTATTCTTTACGTTAAAACACGTTCCTTTATCTGGATTGCCAAATTTACCACCTTTTTACTCTTAATTCATGGTAAACAGAAAATTGCAGTATTTTTTCAACGTTAGATTTATTTTGTCGAAATAACTTTTGAATTCGAAATTTTAAAGAGTAAACTGTGTTTTCTTTGAACAATAAAAATGCTATCACCATATCCCAATTAAGCCCTTAATATGTGTACACCACAGAGGAGCAGTCCAAATACACCATTTCGAAGAAATTGCGACATAAAATTTCAAAAGGAATGTTTTTCTGGAAAAAATATTTTGTCTCAAATTCACCGTGAGATATTTTGCAATAATAGGAAACAGCTTCTCTCGAAATATTTACTTTAAGTCTTTCTCTTCCTCTCTAAACATCGTTTTGGCATACTAAATTTCATAATAGTTCATATTAGCATGCATCCAAGACCATGGTATACTACACTGGACACGAAATATGTATTTTTTGCATTACCTGTAGTGAAATCCTAATTTCACCAAAGAATAAAAGAAAAACAAAAAAGTACAGTTTTCTCATTTTGTTTCTCTGATCACTCAGCTATGAAAGCAGTCTTTCCTTTTCCTCTTTTCAACTTTTCTACTCTTTACAAGTTTTCTGTTTTCACTCACGATAGAACGATAGCAAATATTTTGCAATTTCGCAAACAAAAGATAGACTATAACAACTTCCAAACTAGGTTCTCCCCCTATGGGAAAGTTGCTGACTGAGGATAAATTGCAAATCGACCGACCTCCTTTAGCAAAAGAGAAAATAGGGAAATTGAAGTAAATGCATGCACAATCTTTTATCACACGACTGAATGAAAATTGTAAAAACAAAGTTTTTTTATATTTATTTCAAGAATAAACAACGAAAATTCTTTCACGTTTATGTTTTTTGGGAGAAGGAAATCAGAGAAATTGCTCGTACCAGCGTCCTTCCTGTTCTCTGTTTAGAATGCAGATACTTGTTTTTCTCCCAATTTTCTCAAGTAGTCAAAAATTTCGACAGGTACCTCAGCCTACCCACATCGAAGCCAGAATCGCAAAAGGTTTCATGGCAGTTATTATGCTTTTCTATAACAAAATGTACAAACCCCAACACTAAAAGAAAGGCGTAGTACTAGCAAAAGTATAGATGTTTGTAAGTTAGGAAAAAGCCACCGATAATCTATCATCATTGTATTTTCATGGCAAAGCCAGGTAAACTGTAAGATACAACTTTTTAGCAAGCCTGCAAAAAACCGTGTGGACAGGAGCAAAGATGTAAGATGCAGTAGTTGTTTCTGACATTCAGATTCGGATAATACTGATATAGTTGTTTTTGCCGACACTTGGCATCCATAGGCTCTTCAGCTTTCTACAATAATAACTCATATAGGATCATTTACACCCATTGTATTAAGTTTTACTCGATGCCTAGATATTTGCATGAAACTACCTATTCGTTTGGGGCATGTGGGAGCCAAAATGTTGGGGAACAATTTGTGCTGATTGCATTTTATACGCACATCATATTATTATTGCTCCTATAACAAGTAATGCCACATCACACTGACCTCACATCATTTGAGAAGACGCAGCCTGCCAAAAATATGAAAGATCGGACGAGTCCGAAGATTGTACCTACACAAGCTTTTGTTTTCACATCAGAACATTTGAATTATTTAAGCACGACTAACCTGATCGGTGGTATTAGAGAGATGTGATACTTTGACGTAATTGTCCTCAGGAGAAGAATGTGCTTCCCCTATCATAAGCTCTTTTCTAATTTTGACAATAATTCTGCTTACAACACCCAAAAACAAGAAAAGTCGATCGTAAGCCTCGCTAATTACTTTGTTCAACCGATGACTATGTAAGGTAAAATGGGAACCGTTGAAATATTTGGCCATTTAATGCACCATCAATTTACATAAACTCGTAATAGACGAACTATAGCCATGCATAAGCTATAGTTGTTTTACTCCTCTTAAAGACGATAGTAATTCTATTTATTGCAACATTTCACCCTTAATGCTTTAAACATCTTTAAAAATTGAATATGAAAC
>VICI01001103.1:0-25835 GCA_019593645.1 Akabosia matsudoensis | reverse complement strand
GATTTGGGGACTAAGTGATATTGGGACGAAGTGATATCGGGACTAAGTTGTATAGGGACGAAATGATTTCGGGACGATGTGATTAAGGACGAAAAGATGGGGACGATATGATTGGGACGATCGGGGCGGTTACCCCTCGTTATTTGGAGAAGTCACTGTAAAATTCAATTGAATGTTCACTCTCTCTTAGAAAGAAGCATAATGATGAAACTCTGAAATAGATACACACAAAGCCAGTCTGACATCTGTACATGTTATGGTGTCGTTGGACTATGAATGTAGTCCTTGATATTTTTTATGACACACGTTTTGGGCCCCTCAGGGACCCTATATTTATATTACTTCATTTTCTTCTTATTTGTTTTTGAAATCATTTGAAAGAAAATAAACTCAAAAAGTTTTCTC
Source organism: Akabosia matsudoensis (assembly GCA_019593645.1). NCBI lineage: Eukaryota > Metazoa > Arthropoda > Collembola > Entomobryomorpha > Paronellidae > Akabosia > Akabosia matsudoensis. Next base: position 25,430 of record VICI01001103.1, on the reverse strand, counting down.
ATTCTACTACTTTGAATTCAAAGACCTATCCGAAAATCCGGCACCTGTAAAAGTCTTTTTATCTTTTTAGGTGTCGTTACATGAAAAAGCTTTAGACAAAAACGAAATGTGACACTGTTTCTATTACTAGGTTTATGATTCCCAGCCTATGTTTAAAACTTAAGCACAGGCCAAAGGTTTATCTTCACTGATTGTTGGAAAATCAAGGCAATTGGATAAAAAGTTTGGAACTTGTTGTTAGTGAATCCAAATACAAACAGGAAACAAAGCGTTCACCAATGCCCCTTTTCTGTTTGCAAAAAACTGAGAAACTTCTTCAACTAGCGAAGTTTCAAATAGTTATTTATTGTAGCTGGCGAAAATATTCCGTCTCGGTTCCTTCCATCCACCCACAAGTCATCTTTTTTCTTACAAAAAAGACTGGCCCTTTTTCATGTGGAAACGAAAAAAACGATGTTTCTAAAAGTTCGTTTGTTTCTATCAATGGGTATCTTTTACCTCATAAACTTTGTTTACTAGTAATATGCCAGCTACAGTTGTTTCCAGATTCACGAAGTAATTAATTGCTACAAAGGCGATGGAAAATCTTCTAACGAATCTGCAACATGCTCAATTTTTTTTATTTACTCTAGCATATAGTCAATTTGCATATGATATTCAAATAGTGAATTACAAAAAAAGTAAATTTTCGCTGAAACAACCATCTAAAACTTAGGCTGCGTCGAATAAGATATAGTATGCATGCTGTACCTTGCAGTATACTAACTTTGGCTATAAAATTATTTTTTGTATGAATTACAGACTGGAAACGTCGACGTCTGCAAACACTTGAGAAGAAATATCGAAGAGGAAGCAAGTTGGCCTTCATCGGAGTAATATATATCATTATTGGAAAGGGGCTTGAAAAGTATTCCAAGACGTTTCAGAATGTAAAAGACCCAAGAATACTTTATGCAGTAGGATAATACCAAGAAATATGCTATTTTGAACTTTTTAAGGAGTAGCAGGAGGAAAGATTCCTTTCTCAAAAGTTTAATACAACAATACAAGAGAAGCAAAACCTAGTAAACTCAACACAAGTCAGTGTTTTCACAGAATACAATAACAGATTATATAGTTCGAAAAAAGTAAGCAATTTATGTCTCTGTGATTTATTTCAAGTGCGTCAACAAAGTACTATTCCCCTAAAAAATATACGTACAATGAAGCCACTAAACAATGATCTCTCATGAAATCCTGAACGAGAAAGGGAGTTGTAGCAACTCCATTTGTGAAAGATTATACGCTAAAATTGAACAGAAGCTCATAAAAATAATAGTTGAACAACTTTTTGCCATTTCGTAACCGGATTTCTCAACCACCAACCAACGATGAGTCGTTTTCACGAAATAGCAGTGGGAGCTTTCAACAGCTCAAATTTTCCAGAAAATTATCCTAAATCTTTCCCCTTAAACAGTAAATGGCCACTAGGCTCGAACCATAGTATAGACGACCCCATAGGCATTATGGACGACGACAGCCCTGAAAATTATTCGGTTAACGCTTCCATTTTTCTCCCGGATATCCCTGGATCTGCCCCCACCAACCCTGATGATTACGTACCTTACAGCATGCGACCCGAGACGTACATCATACCTGTTCTCTTCGCAATCATTTTCATCATCGGAGTTATCGGGAATGGGACTCTGATTGTCATATTCTTGAAGCATAGATCCATGCGTAACGTCCCGAACATGTATGAACTTAATAACTTCCGCATTTTACCAACCATTTTACAATTCAAATTAATATGCTAACGTATCAAGAGAAAACGCGATACTCCAAAAAATAATCATTTACTCGTAAGCCCTAGAAAATGCACGGCTTTAGCAACACTTTTTCTGATCGCACAGTGAATTTGCATGAAATTCGTACCAAGCTCTAGCCATTCTTTACCTCCGTAGTCATGCATTTGATTAAATTTTCTCTCTCGTTTCGCCCTTTTCTAGTATTCCTGATATTATTATTCTATATCCTTTGTTTTTTCGACGAAACAGTTGCTTTCTTATGTCGTATGAAAACAGAATACTTGCATGTAATTAGAGGATGAGCAAGAGACCCAGCCTCAGCCTGTAGTACCTTTCCCTCTACCTCCTTGTTGCACACTTGAACACGTTCTTTTAGAAATAGTATTTTCACTACTTCAAACTTAGTCTTCCCTAGGAAAACACGTTTGTCCAAATTCAATTTACTGGAGAAAGTGTTCACTACTGCTGCATTACATGCTTTTATGAAGAGTAAAAGCGAAGGTCTTTGCGGAAGACCTTTCGGGAGATTTCTGTTTATCTACGCAAATATGAACAAACCATTTGCTTCAGGTTTATTTTTGCGTTTTCGATGATCATTATAGAGCTAAATTTTCACCGCATCCTAAACCCTTGCTGTCTCATAATTTCTGATGCAACTTGTAGCCAAATCCCAACATTTTCGGAGATATTTCATACGAAACCATCTTGAGAACTCTTTTGTGCTTGTCTATGGGCAATTAGATACATAGAGAAAGATAAGAGTCGCTCCACTCATAATTTTTTCCACTTGCACACTTTCTTTAAAGCAATCATCAAAATTGTCGTTTTGATCTGGCTGGTAAATGTATGTCTTACACTTCCGAGTATCTCCTCAACCATCATGCTAAAAACTTTTAACAAGAAACAAGAGGGGAAGTAATGATGATGTCCTAGTAAAGGCAAATTACAAAGTTCCTTTGAAGTTTTTCTCTTTTTTGAAAATTCCAGTGAGCCGTGATATTAATCTTTCACGTTTCCCTAATGGATGTACTCGCTTGACTACTTCCTCATTTTTCTATTTAAGTCAAAATATGGTTAACAAATAGGAGTTTCAGATTGAATGTTTACTGTGTGTGGGTAGAGAAATATTACATGGGAGCAGCATTTCACAGGGATTTAGCACTTTAAGCAGATTGCTAGCATTTTTTGTTGCTGTGATGTGATGGTATGATTTAGTCAAATCACCGTGTAGGCGCCCGACCATCCGACCGATTAGAAAAAATACTTTATTTTGTAAACTACAAGTAAGTTTGAAATACAACACTTCTTTACGTTGTGTAACGCTAGTTTTCTTCGCTATCATATGGAATGATGGTAATAGGACTAATTTCGAAAAAATTGTAACTACAATATCTTGTAAGCCAGTTTATGTAAGTAGTACAAAAAGGGAATGCATAGAAGTGCATAGTAGGTGCATTTAAAACATCCAATAAAGCTTTTTCAGCATTTAGCATGACACTGGATGAATTTATAAGTTAGACGAAATCTTATTTTGCGGTTTCAGACTTTCCAAATTAGTGACCCTGATACCTACAAATTTTAAGAGTCTAATATTTCTTGTACTAACGCATTTTTATATTTTCACCTATCCAGGCATGTTTTTAGTTGTCTGACCCTGTATTCTTTCAAAGATGTGTCGCTACTTTCTCTATACACAGCGCTTGCTTTATGGCACATTAATTAGGTCAATTTGGACCTCTGTTGGCGGTAGGTACATTTGCAGTTTGGCGGTGGGCGACATCCTGGTGATATTCTTTTGCGTTCCCTTCACCTCTACTGTTTACACTGTGGACTCATGGCCATACGGAGTTGTCGTTTGCAAGTTCTCTGAATTCATCAAGGATCTGTCGATTGGGGTTTCCGTTTTTACTTTGACTGCGCTTTCTGCAGACAGATACTTTGCGATTGTGGATCCAATGAGAAAACTCACCGGTAGGCGTGCAACGAGGATCACGTGTATAACCATTGTCGGTGAGTGGAAGTGACATTATTGATATTTTTTAGCATATGCATGGGACTTTAATAGAATGAAAGTATCTTATTTCATATTTTTTCTCCCTTTATTGGAAATGAAAGTTAACTTGGTATTTATATTAAGATATTTGGTCTTGTGCTTTTTAGGAATCTGGCTAGTTTCCATACTGTTCGCTCTACCGTCCCTTATGTTCTCGTTTGTTTGGACGGTGAAAGTTGAAAACAGCAATCACACATTTGATGTCTGCTATCCGTAAGTTTATTTCAAATGCTTAAGATTTAATTCACGATACTTTTCTGACGACATTTGTTCATTTCTTTTGAACTACGTACTGCACCATTACGTTTTTTGATTGCTTGAAAACACCGTATTTCTCAATATTGTCAAAAGGCACAAGAAAGCTAAACACTTTATTTAGAAATGATTTTTTTACGATTTATTTTTTATTCTAGGTTTCCGGAAGATCTTAACGAGTACGCATACCCAAAGGTAAGGTTCAGCACGGAGCACGAAATTCGCTCACAACTCAAGAAATAAAATAATAATGATAATAATAACAGCTTATTTTTCATTTACGGTTATAACGTATCCTCCCTTTTACAGGTGGTTGTGATGTTTAAATTCCTCGTGTACTATGCCATTCCATTATGCTTCATTGCTACATTTTACATCATCATGGCTCACCATTTGCTCCTTTCCACAAGAAACATGCCAGGAGAAGCACAGGGGCAACTGAAACAAATTCAATCAAGGAAAAAGGTATTGTTTTTAATGACGTCACTAAGTGCGAATGTTTGTCATTACCAGTCTCATCAGAGTTTTGTTACCGTTTCTGTCAGATTTATTTCGAGTTCAAAACCACAAGGCTCATCCAATTTTCTAAAAATTATATGCTATATTCCCGTGTGTAGGTGGCAAAGATGGTGCTTTCTTTCGTGGTTATCTTCGCACTTTGTTTCTTTCCGTCTCACGTGTTTTTGATTTGGTTCTACTACTACCCCGATGCGGAGAAGCACTACAACCTGTTTTGGCACTGGGTCCGTGTCGTGGGTTTCTGTCTCTCTTTTATAAACTCATGCATCAATCCAATCACATTATATTGTGTCAGTGGAACATTTCGAAAGGTAAGGAATAAAGAACGAGATTGTTACTGACTGACTGATAAAAACCATCAATTTTTAGGCACACATCTCACTGGAGTTTCTGTCACATAAATTTTTTTTTACACAATGTGCCCAGACAAGTGTATAACATTTTGACTTCAAAGAAATGTCGATGTTTTTACAGTAATACAAAGTTGTGCTCCGTTGCTTTCACGCTGTAAAACCAGCCAAGTATTAGTAATACGCGTGATATGAACGAGACATCTATCTTGATAAACAACACAATTGTTGTACACAAAATGATGAATGGAATGAAATGGGAAAATAATGTGTTCTGTAGAAATATTATTTCGGAAATCCACCGAGCGTAACGTTTAGCATTCATATCACGTATTACTCACCTATTTATAAAGCATTTTATTGCGTACAAGAATGTTCTAAATTATTTTATGTTTGAGATGGTTCAGTTTAGCCAGTCCAGGGCGGCGTTTTTTTGCGAGTTAAAATTCTACCTTGAAAAGCGGAAATGACTGTGATGTGCTGTGATATGGCATAGTAGAGCAATGCAGTCTAATAAATAAATGCATGGACAATAGTGAAGTGAAATTCCATACGTTAATGCGGTTCCTTTTATTCTATTTTACTCGTTTGATCATTCTAGCATTTCAATCGCCATCTCCTTTGTTGCTGCTGCCGAGATGATCGTCGCTCCCGTCATCATCATCACACCAATTTCACTCGGGGAGCACCTAGTGGCTACATGAGTCAAACGGATCACATTTATGCTGACCGCGTAGTCACAAACGGAGGGACCCAGTTTTCCAGAGCATCGACCATGAACAGGGCCATGAGTGTCAACAGATCCAGGCAGAACAGTCAGCAACTTCCTTCATCGGGTCACAACAATGGCTCGAATAGAGGCCGATCTGCTAGCATGAATGTAAATGGTATCATTTCTGGACGCGGATCAGGATCTGGAAGTAACAAGTTTGAAGGAGAGTATGAGATGACGACAAGGAGTATGTGCCAGAAACAAAAACTGCTTGTTTCGGTGGAAGAAACGGACAAATATGAAATTATATCAACTCAGCAAAATAGTCCCGGTGGAGCAATCAACTCTCGGGCCTCAAACATTATTAGTGGAAACGAGTATATAGAAGATGATGATGAAGCGGAACGAGCTTTATTAGAGGGTGTAAACGATGGGACTCATAGTCATCATTCCAACATTACTTCTTCGTGCATGTAAAATAGTAAAGGATTACTATTATTATTTTCGTACGAGGTGTGGGCATAAAACATTCTGTGCAAAACTAGTCCAATTTAAGTTGTCATATGGGATTATAATTATGACATTATAGTGAGATACGCGAACAGTGGAAGTTTTAGGATGAAAGGGTGGATGCTTGAAAATCTTAAAATTGAAAGAATTGCGATTTTTTTTGTCGGAGGGAGTATCTCATATTTGCTCCTAGTTTCTGCATTACCGATTGTAGAGTAAAGTATGCATTTCAGAAGATTTTCACTGTGAATGCACAAAAGTTGTTTCGTGAGAAATCTTGTAAATCCATTTGAAGTTTAGAAGAAAGTTGAATTCCCGTGTTCCAGGCTATTGGAATTACTTGTACATAAAACAGATGCTGATTATGGATAAACTCTGAAACTTTATCTGAAAGAGAATTGTGATTTATATGTTATATGTTAAGCTTAACGGTTTTCGTCCGGGATCCAATGTTGTGCATACGACATTTTTTCGTGAGAAAGTTTTCTTCCTTTGAAAAAAGGGTAGGTGGTGAGGTAATCAAAGCTAAACTTGTATTACTCCTTTGCATGGAATAATACTTTCATTCAAACAATGATTAAAATCCAGAATGAGTAACAATATTGTATTTATTTACTATAATGTATAAGTTGTAATACATTGCTAGAATCTTTCAATAATACATAAGTACCTAGTTGAGTTTATTGCCATGCTGCAAGTAAACTTTCTTCCTCTATGAAGATAAATGGTTAACTATAGTCTACGTATAGATATGTCTGAAGTCTGAATGCATGCAGCACATAACAGCAGTGGAATATAAGCAAAAGATGGACAATATTTTTTCGGTTTTGGAATTAAATTACCTTCCGTGTACAGGAAGCGAATTATAACTAGCTATTTGCACTGATCGTTAGGGTTGCTATTAGCTGAATTCGATGGGTAAAGTGAGCGAAAATGAATACAAACGTTAGTTTTGTATGTAATACTGTAATTTGCGAATGCAAAACTGAATGAATTCTTCTATCAACTTACTGCTTAAACCGGTTTTGGTCATCTCTTTTCTCATCTCGGGTAAATAAATTGTTATGAAGTACGTTCAGATAATTCCTAATCATGTGCAATTTGCAGTACGTAAACTGTCTTAATGGAAATAGCTATAGAATGAAACATTATCTTTTCTAACGTCTTTGTGTTTTACGCAAGTACTAATACACAATAAGAGTGCTATACGCGGATCTGACAGTCGACCTGAGGCGTTAGGTACACATTGTATTTCATTAAATAGATATGCCAAAGCATGCCATGTGCAATTTATAACAAATTCCGATTGTATTACAAAATATTATGATGCAACTGCTTAATGTCCTATCTTGATGTTGTTAAATTATAAATTAATGAGATTGATAATAGAATAGTATGATAAGTTAATATCTAGCAAGCCAGGTAACCTGTGGGCGACATACTTTCTCGCTGTATTAATAGCGATTCTTGTAAAAGGCACTTGGTTTTTCAAAGTTTCCGTTAAGTTTCAAGCAATTCATTAGTATTTCCGTTGCTCTCGGATATATCCTCCTTGTTGTAGTGACAAACGTGTACCTGTTGCTCCTTTATTTTGGAAACTTCTTGCCCCTGAAAACTTTTAAAAATCTTCTTTCGCGACAATCAATTTTTTTGTTTACAATTTGTTTTTCCTAAAGGAGTAGGTACTCTAGGTATATCTTAAGCTCTTTGTCCTTTATAGTATAACAAACCCACTTGCTGTTCTATTTTTCAAGATAGCTTATAAGATTGTACATTGCATTCTTGTTTGCAAATGGAAGTTGCACATTTACCTACAGATTATTTTGTGAAATTAAAAGTGTAAGTACAATATAATACGTTTATAAAAATCCGTTTGTTGTGTTTGTCATGTATTGTTGAAATGACTTGCAAAAACAAATTATTATTACGCATTACCATATCAGAAAACCCCACAGGCCTAAATAATTATTATTTGGGGCACATAAATTATTTGTCAGATCGACTTCAGGAAGCCCACATTCCGTGACGTTTCAGGAAAATACAACATTCAAATTGAAACAGCACATAATATGAATGCACCTATTTAATTTCATACAACCTGTATTGATAATAAATCCAGCAAAGTATCATATTAGATGAAATCAGAAAAAAATAGAAACAGTAAACAGTGGACGCAAATTGAGCACCGTGAGATTATACGAAAAATGACAATCAGTTCTGTCTCAAGAGACGAGATACCTAATCTCTCCAGACCAGACAGCACTGATGTCCAGAATGAGTAAAAGCAACGATCCGAGAAAGTAATAACTTAAATTCCTCCATGCCAGACGAACCGTGCGTAGCACAAGTACAATCCGAGTCAAATAATATTGTTGACAGAGCACATACAATACCCGCTGATAGTTTTTTTCAGTCAGCGACCAAACTATTTGAGTTATGGTGTGAACCAAGAAAGTAAGTAAACTATTTCCTGTTGAGATCGAGACACCCGCGTATTTCTCTACCTTTCAATGATGTTCTTTTCAATCTGTTATGATTTGATAGCATCTATCTGTACTTGCAATGGGATATTGAGCTGCTCTAATACACACGATTCGTTCCAGGGTCTCGTTAAAGATAAGTATCATATTCCCAGAATACCAGGATGAAAGCGTACAAATCTTGTAAACGAAATAAGAAAGTCAATTCCAATTCAGTTTATTTTACCTTCGGGGTTCTTTGGAAAAGTAATACGTTGTATCAAGGCAATAGCTTTACCCCCGATGAAGCCTGACTTGATCCGTAACCAGTTGCTGCGGCTGTTGAGTCTCATAAATCACTTGCAGAGAAGCGTATATCAAAGTATTTCACGTGTGGCAACCCGCACCATAATGTGTATACTGCGTTCCTTGGTAAACATCTTATACTACGACCTTTGATCTCATCACACATGTGTCCAGTGACATCACACTATGAGTTGTGGATATGTTGTAATCAATTTTTGCAAAAAGGTTGATATTTACAAAAGGTGACCAGTGACACGTGGCAATTGTCGCCTCTAGTTTAAACTTCTCATTTTCTTCAAATCAACTTACGTCTACATTTACCCGTGTGAGCATGAGGCGTAATAAATGGTATTATTTTCAATTTTAATCTCTATGAAAAATGATCATCGTCACATTTATATTTGTTTGCTAATAATAACATTGCATAAACAGTCTTTCATCGTTTGGTACAAATAACAAAATTGTAAAGAGGTTAGGTGTGAGGAATGCTTGTATATTTATAACTATTTGCCATGATAAGGTACTTTTTCCACATAATTGTCAGAACCATATGTAGCAATCAACACTTGGTTTTCTAGTAGCAACTACTCCATTTTTTTATGTGCGTTCGTTCGTCGAGATTTGATGACTGCTCGATTAAATAGCTGACCGAAGAGAATAGCGAATGTTCCGTAGACAGCAACAAAAGCCCAAATACTTGTGTTAGACCTATAACAAGAGGATCCCATCGCTAGAAAATAATTACAAAAGAGTAGAGTTAGCAATGTATGCTTTGTAGGCTATTTTAGGCAAAAATATGATTATCTATTCTTCTCAATAAGATTTCAGGATAATCTCACCAATTAGTCCAATCGTTGCTGCATTCAAAAGAAATCCTATCAGCATTTGCGTAAATTGTGCAGTAGTGATTATGTTCGCTATAAATTTTGGTACGTCAACACCAGCCATCTACGTATTTAATTTTTAAAAAATGTAAAGTTTACAGTTAGTTATTCCATGAAAAGCCTTTGGTCACAACGATTAGTAATTGCTTCGGGTTAACAAACTATTATCATTTTACTGTTCGTACCTTAAGTGCGAAGTATGGGTACATTGCAGAGTGAACTCCATAATTGATTACTACAAACCATCTTCCAATAGGCTCAACTTTGGGCACTGCCGTGGGAATTCAGAAAAACAGGAATGATTAATAATTCTCATTAATCTTGGGTAAACCAGTTCAGTAGAGCATTTAAAAGAAGTGCATGTGACTTCTGTATCTCCAATAAAAAATTATCATAAATTCTACTGACAACTGACTGGATACCTTATTATTGATTCTAGGCTAAATGACTCATAAACGTCATACACAAAGGTCACATATTACACATCTATTCCAAGAATATATCAGGAAGGAGATTTTCTTACTTGTAAGCCAAACTACGGCAAGGGTAGCGATATGATGATACCATTGTAAAACCTGGAGTGGCTTTTTCCTCAAAACGATGAATAATGTGTCGCCCAATTCAACATACTTAGACAATGCGAAAGCGACCCTATATAAACGCATAATAACATTGAAAATGTTTTAATGCATGCTTCAGGTAAAATGATACATTTCTAAATAACTTTGAACATACCCCCAAAATGCAAGTGCTGGATGGGTGTAGTCTCGCGTACAAATACTATTATAAAGTCCCTCAAGTCCAGTCATATACTTCAACATGAGGGGCGCTGTACGGATGAAACCAACTATCGAAAACACTCCGAGTCCTGCATTCCACAGTATTAAGGCTGTTTTCAGGTCAAATGGTTGTCGTGTCGTCATGTATTTTTGTAGGCCAAATATAGTGGCTGCGTACACTGCAGCAGCATAAAATGCAAAGTCCCAATGTCGGGTCATCAGGTCACGCCAATACACCATATCAATTAACTCGAAATCATAACTATTGTCTGTATTTTGGTACTCCCAAAAAGATGATTCGGACGCGTTTTCCAGCGACAATGGGGCTTGATATACGTTTCTAAGAATCGCAGTCATCGTTGAAATGTATTTCACAAATGCTTTTGGAGATTTTTAACCATCAAAAGTTTGCACTAGTAATCACCACAACTAAATCACAGAAACACAGGTATAGTACAGTATCGTTTCACCCCGAACAATTATAAACTTAATAGAGCAATAAATAAGCAAATGCCAGGAGATATTTGGCTTGTGCGATTGATATTTTTATAATGCCAGTCTGATGTTCTGTTTTCATGTCTTAAAACTGACCGTTTTAATATAAACCACAGTTCCACAGGCAATTCCGTGAGTAATTTTGATAGACGCAATGAGCGTCAGTACTGTATAAAATAATTAGGGGAGCTTTTTGATATTTTTTTTCAGCGAAGGATTAAAGATTGGTCAGAGAACGTGGGTCGTATTGTGTGTATTGCTTTGAAAATACGGCGAAATAATTGTAGCAAATCATTATGCCGAATGCTGACTACTATCTACGTCAGAACGACGCTGCGTTATCATCCCCACCGTAATATATAGCTTTAAAAACTATAAAGCAATGCTATTAAAACTTCAAAATCATCCGGTTCTCACGGGTGCCTTGTGTCAGTAGTTGCTTACATAAGTCCTTCGCTTATTTCCTTTGTATTTTGCATTGACATTATGTGTGTAGGTATTTTTGTTAAATGGATACATGTTTAACGTTTTGCTGCAGAAGTAGGAGCGACATTTTCACACACGTGGATGGTTAGCAAGGGTTTAATATTGTTTTTGGACGTCACCTGGACATGAACGTCACTCGTGATGAAAGTTGTAAATCAAGATCTTATGTAATCACTCGAAAGAAGTTGACTTCCTTTTGGAAAAACATACAACCGGTTGAATGTACAACGATAGCAAGTAATTTGTAGTATCTTCCCGAATTACATGCCCAAATTTTAAGTCAACGCTATGTGTATATGGCGAATTCAAGAATTTGGACTTGACCTGCAATGTAACATGGTACATATACAACGAGGTAGTAATTATTCCTTGTATGTATGTTGGCGTCCGGCAAAGTTGGGAAATCATTGGTAGCCAAAATGAACTGGAACGTCGAATACGGGCATGAGAAAATTTGAGCGTAATTACGTAGTGGGAAAGGAATCATCGATGATTTTAACGTAAGCAGTAAACATGCATCTTTAACCAAAACGAACATGGCCAAAAGCCGCAGCGGTCGAATTATTTTGGCTTTCTAATCACGATTTTGTTTCTTTTTCGCTCTTTAAAATAAATAGTTTGGAGATTTAGTCTAGAAATAGTTATTAGTATTATCAAATATGTTACGAAAGTTGTTCGCATAAGTAATAGAGTAGCGAAAAGTGCTCTTACGTGAACGCTAAAGATGTCTATCCTTGTGTCTGTCTGTTCATCGATCAAGGCCACACTGAATTTTAAAATGCTGTTTTCACAGAACAGAAATTCTGATCAATAGGTAAAGCTACTATAGGAAGACCCATACATATATTTTCAGCTAAATTTATTCAATAATTCCGGACGTAAATAATAAATTATTCAAGTGACAGTTCTTTTACGACGGCTGAGTGGAACTGATATTGCAATTCGCAGTAGCGAATACGAAGCCATTATTTCGCTACTTTTCTTTATTACAATTGTTCGTTTTGTTAGAGTTTAAACTTGTCTAATTTTGCACAGTAGTTTGTTGCATCATAATTTCGAAATGCTACATACTACAGTCAAAAACTATCCGCCTTTATCATTCATTCGGATGCTGCAACGCCACTTGTGAGTATTCCGGGCACTTCGAACTGGCCGAAGGGTTTAGAACGAGTTAGCAGATTTTGATCACCAACAGATAGCGGCGAGCTTTCCTTCTTCATATTATGCCACAAGATAGTCTTTGTTCAAATTCGATACAAAAAATGAACTTAGAAGCATTTTGTTTGTTACACATCTTCATTTTACCCAAGAGCTAAGTTTTATATTTTCCACGTTAGATGGCCATATGAGCACTATAGATATTTGTACACCAAATCCCATTTTCCCATCGACTGCTCGCAATCATGCATCCAGTTTTACATTGATTACTACTAGAATATTCATATGAATTTATCATGATGATGTAGAATTTTTCTACGTGGGTTTTTGATTTGAACAATTTGATGCATCCCTCTTGTAAATTTTGCAGCTGTCCGGATATGACGTCTATCCGCTACCAGTAAAACAGGTCTCATGCATCGTCACTTCAAACAGGGAGGCTTGATGGGTAGTAGTGACACATTTACAGCGAATTCGGTGTAGAAAATTGTAAAATCTGAGTCATTTATGAAGCTGTGGCTGTCGCTCACGCTAAGTCTTCAGTTAGGAAAGTAAATTCACTACATGACGAACATCATGCGAAAGTGATACATAAGTACCAAAGCTAATTAGTTCATCGCTCCCAGATTCCAGCTTGTACTTGGTCAGGAATGGACACTCAAAGGTTTTGCAACGCAAAATAGTTGTAATATAGGGCAATCGTCGAAGCGAAACTCCTTCTCGTGTATGCAAATTTGTCCAACGTACGTTTCAAACTTGAAACATTTTTTCTTTGAGGTGACTATGCACGAAGGAGGAGTCGCGGAATTGGTGTTCAAGATGTTTCGATATGCCGTGTTGTATTTTTATTTATTTTAGTATAATTTTATATGGCTTGATATTTTCAGATGCGGCTTTTAAAAAGTCATTGGAAGTTTGAAAATCGATTTCTAATTATGCCTGTCTTGAATACTAAAAGCTGTGTTTCTAAATAGGAAGGTTACTTCAACTGCTCCTTCAAGTTGTCTTTTATCTTGTTGTAACCGCTGTGAGCAAGGTTTATTCCATCTGCTATGGCTCCAGAAAGTTTATCCTTAACAGCATCAGTCTTCTTCTCCACAGAATCGGCCAAATCATGAAAGAGTCCTCGACCAGATCGGATCCCTGCTGTAAAACAAGTAGCATTTACTAACGATTGGGAAAATGACTACCAATTTTGTAGCTCAGACTTTTGAGAAATAATTCCATACCACCATAGCTTCCTGTTGTTCCTGTAACCTGTGTTTTTACTATTGATTGACCCCCCACTATTGTCTGACTTTGAGTAACCGAGTTTACAAATGATGTCCCTTGACTCACGCGATGATCTACGTTGATGTTTACTCCTTTCATTGCAGAAGCAATAAAACCCTCCAGGTCTAGAAAACGGGGCTTCTCAGCTTCATCAACTCCAGATTCAACTATCAGTGCAAACCCAAATGCAAAAGGTACTTGATAATATTGCCGTATTATAGACACACACATAAAATAAAACACGATAAATGGTAGATTATTTTGATCTGTTGCCTAACCCGCTTTCGTCGAAGCCGGATCCTCCATGCTCACATGAAAAGCACGGGTAATCCCCACAATAACTGAAAACAGTAGAAAATACTTTATGCAGCACATTTCCAGACTTTTTGTGCCAGTATTTGAATCGTAATGTCATAAACACAGTAAATAAAACACGAGTAACGATGCTTTGAAAAATGGAGAAGACTTTTTATAGGAAGTCAAAATTAATATGTTTTTGTAGATTGGTGGATGGGCTTCATGCAGTACATGAAAAAGTACTATTCAACGTCTATTAAAAAAGCTTGTTAGCTAAAAAGTCCTGGTTTTCTATTTGGCTTCGTTGTTCCAGAACACAAAGGCTTTGTTGTTAACAAAATATAAGAAGATTTTGTTTGTGTTGGTTTATGTTTTTTAGGATTTGATTATTCAATCAATTCACATAATATGCCTGAACTTTTACTACATAAGATAAATTCAAGTTAAAACCCAACTTTATATTTCATCAGCGATTGTCATCATGATTACCTATGCTATCGAGGAATTACACAGTAGTGATGCTGCACACAAAGATTTCTTTGTAAGTGTAGTTTAATGAGCTCTTTTCGACGAGACTTCAATTCTTATTCAAAAAACGTAACCCACATATTGCACTCTGGGACAGAAAATCTAACAAGTTCGGTATAAGGAAATTTTTGCTTATGCATATGTGTCTTCCAACGCTTATATGATGATAATTACTCAAAGCTAAAAGAGCCAGTGATAAGGAGAAAATGTTTACTTACTTAGTTGTTGATTGCATACATAAAAAGACACAGGGAAGTTTCATCTCATTCATATATGCTTTTATAACGAGAGCGGAGAATGAAATTTGGAATAGTTTTTGAGCTTTCTGACAGATCTCTCTTAGTGAAAATACTGAAAACTTAAATTTTAGTAAGGTATATTTTATTTGGCTAATTTTAATTTGCAGCAATATACATAGGTGCATTGGAATAAGTCGGATCATCATATAACCCCATAACATCATACTTTTTAAATGATAAATATGCTATTAAATCCACAAAAAAATGATTTCCGAGGCTATGACCTTCATGGAAAAAAAGATAGAAGTTGTCTTGATTTCTCATTGTGACAGCCATGTTTTTAAGTTTCAGAATTCTTTCAACTTACACTGTAGTGTACCTTTTCGTTTTACTAGGCTTTTCTTAGCTCATAGGTGGATTTTTGTCAGTCTTCTGCAAGATAAAACCAATGATTGTGTCATCCCAGTGTGATTGGAATGAAGTTGTAGTTATATATGTCAAAATAGGAATGTTTTTGTGGAAAGTGTGGGAGAGGTTTAACGTTTAGATGTTAGAAGTGAAGTCTGTTATCAATATATGAAGAAGCTCCATCTTTCAGTTAGAACTTTAAAACTATACCGGCTTTGTTCGGAGCCCATAGAGAGTCGGGATCAACTTCGCTTTGTTTTCATCTAAAACGTTTCGGACTGTCTGTTGCTTCCTTATTCCTTACGATTATTCCTTATCCCGTTGCCTTACTTCAACCCTAAACTTGTCATCAGGACTTAGAATCTTTGGCATTGACAATCTGCCACATTGGTTTTTGTGGTTTAAAAATTCATATTTTTTCCGTTGCTGAAAGCGTACAGCAGGATTGAGCACATTAAACTTGGTCTCTTACACAAAAGTACTTTCCCCAACGGTGTTAGCCGCCAAGAGCTTTAGGCTGTAAATGGTAATTCCGTTCATATATCATACTTCCAGCAAAGTGCAATCCTGTGTCTTAACCGCATAATCCACCTCAGGATTCGCATGCAAATAAATATACATATTTGTAGCAAATATAAAATATATTGGCGAAAAATATACGTTTGAAAACGGACTAATTTCTAGCCTACTGTCGGTTTTTCACATCTACATACCAGGCTTACTCTTATTATACCTACGGGTAAAATGGGCACAATGACAGGTTATAATAGGAGGTCCAGAGTCCAGACTCAAGCTGTTTATTCGGTTGCAAGTATTACGTACCTAGGTAGTTTAGATTGGCAACAACTTGTGGCTCTATCAAAAAGCAAAATCGACCAAAAAGGCCTTTTCCTAAAATTATTTGCCAGTTAAAACTAAGCCTCATTCAAAAAGTTTGATTCAACCCTCTTTAATTTCCCCACTGGGATACTCGTCAAAACGGGGATTTACATGTGGTTGGTGGACTGCTTTTAATTGCCACAATCATGGCCAAAACAGCGTCTGCAATATGGGTCAAGCATATTTTTACACATTTTCTCCAAGTCTAATCGCCACGAAATCATGTCGTGCAATTCGAGCGAACGAGAAAATCACCATACGTCACTATTAATCTGAATGCACAATCAATCATACTATTAGTGATTTTTACTGGTTCGTATCCGCGAAAGCTCAATACATCTTGAAAAGATATTTTATCCATAATAGCAAGAAGTTTTCAGTACGCCTACATCGAAAGATAATTATACGGGAGCTTCTAGCTCTCTTTCCAGAAAGTTTCACGATTGACCTCGTCTGTAATCCTTTGAAATTCGATAACTCTCAGGATAAATTTATGATGGTTTCTGTGCGCATTCTGGTATCGTCTTGTACAAAGTGACGTAGGATAATGTGCAACTGGGTCTTTATTGTGGGTGTCACAAAGAAGACACGTTTTTAAAAGATGCAAAATCCAAGTTTAGTACGGAAAAGATTTGGAACCGCATTGCGTGTGAATCAATATAGGGAAGTAGATGTAAAATGTTTTTGTTGGAACATATCCAGGCTGTTCGATGACCAAGTAAATAAACGCTTTTCGAAGCAGAACCATGAATAAAGCTTTTCTCGAAGAAAATACAATAACAAGACATGCTATGCATATTCATGTGAGCAAACTGTATCTCATTTTCGAAGACTTCTGTGTCAAAAGCGAGAAGAAAGTCAAGTAAATAACAAAAATAAGTAAGTGAAGTTTTATGAATGAGGCATCATGCATCAAAGAATCCTCTGTAAAGATGTTTCGGGTCTGGATGAACTTTTTTTGACACGGTGGTGCTGTGCATAACTTGTTCGAGCATTGTCTCTTTCTTTGCCAAAGCTAAATTTGTAGTCATTCCAGAGGATCTCCGGATTTAACAAAAACATGGATCTGTATGAAAATGTTCATCAGCACTGTTTGACAAGGACGTGCCAAGAAAGTTGATCCAACTTTATCATTTGTGGTGGAACAATGTGAATTTGCGCAATGGTGTATCTGCCCTGTACAGGATGTTTCAAGAGAAGTTCACTATCAGGCTTTCCATCACACTGAATGAGTAACAAGTTTGTTAAAATAATTTTTATTGACAGGCTTATTGTGGTACAAACGCGTAATCATTATGCAAACGTGCTGTATCAGAATTGTCTTATACTGTATTCCAGGATTATGGTAACTATTTCTGGAGTTATTTCAAAATTGTGGAGTTTCGTTGTGACATTTCAATTATATTTGACTTTCAACTTGGTATACCAAACTGACACTGCGAATACTAATAAATCCTAATCCATTTTCGCAAGTGCATATGGCTAAATAAATTTAAGACAAGATTTAGTAATATTCATTATTACTCAATTCAATACACAGAAAAATCGTATATTTCAGTATTCCCTGTTTATTTACTTTTATCTTTATTCATATTTGCGAATATAGCTCGTGAAATCAGCTCAGGGTTTTTTAAAAAAATTGAAATTTGGCGTAGATAGTTTAAATTGGTTAAAGCCATTCCGTGTTCATTACAGGATAAGGTTAATGAGTAAGTAAACTACTCATGTGACACTGGACATTAATTATGCCTTTTCATATTATAATGGCCATTAACCTTGTAATGGGATACATAATACACATTGCAATGGAATAAAACAAATACCTTAAGCTTACAGGGCTTTGTAGACGGAGCACATTGCTCGCACTTATACTTAATAATATTACGATGCGTTCAAAAATAAAATACATACCACTTAACGCATTCCTTAGGTAAACACCGTACCTAGTCGTAATAGTACATTACATTTACAGTGCATGAGTAGATTACAAACATCAATATGTAGATTAAATTTTGTGTTAAAGTGCTCAGCAGTTTACAAAATTAACTTTTATTGATGCATATTAGCGCACAGGCTTTGAATATGTAGCCTTGAGTTTGGCGCCAGTGGATTTCAGCTACTTCAAACTAAATATTTGCAAATATTACCGGAAAAGTCTTTCGTGAAATTGTTCTTACCTTTTTATAATTCAGTGTACAATTATTAGGTGTCCACTGTCCACTAACAAATTCTTTAATTAAAATGAGCGAGCTTTTTGTTTTTTATAGAAATGAGTGAACCAAATCAAAAGTGTGAACAAAGATTACGCTCGAACCCAATACAATACGCCAAGAAAGTTTAATGGTCAGAATCAAGTGAACACGAAATGAATATTTCCATGCGCTTTAGCCATTCCAATTCTTAATTGTTTAGAATACACCTCGGGACGTTCAGAAAGCCCATTTCACTTTGCCATTAGTATTGTTGGCGTCGGAAGTTGTTCTTTACGTACATCCGGTAGAGAAAAAAAATGCGATAGCGCAGAAAAGTTTCAATTAAGAAGAAATGAGGAGCTGGTGAATCAGAGTTTCCATTACAATATTCTCTGGAACCTCAGTTTGTCACACTGAATGGTCCTCATCTCTCCCAGTTCTATTATGTTTTAAGCTACTACGATGGTTTTCTAGTTTCTCCGTACTATTGAATCTAACGGGAACAGCTTTCCTGCTTCCAGTCCTGCTTTCTACTCCATAAACTTATTTCTAGCTACTTTTACAGCCACCACAAGAGCAGGAGTGGAATAGCTTCAATTTTCTCTTGTTTTCGTTCATTCGACTCCGCCACTCTCAGTGCGTCACATCAGGACTCACCGTCACTACGAAAAGAAAATTTGCACGGGCTAGGCAATTAATCCTCTACACAACAAATTACCATCTTCAACAAGTCAACCTTACATTTTTTCAATTTTTAAATTAAATTGCAATTTATCTCGTTTTCCCTTTGCAAGTTTCAAAAACATTCTGAAGTTAATGTGCATGGTTTTTTATTGATCAAATCAATCGTGGCAGATGTTTATTGACAAATGTTAACTGTTGAAATTGTGACTAGTTCAAAAACTGATAGATTTGAGGCTAATGCTTTAATCAAATACCTTCTACAGTTGCGATCGACAATCACAATTTCAGGACAATATAGTTTCTCGTTTATTGCTTCCTGTATCGATTCAGGTAAGCTATTGGTTGCTATTTTGTTCACCGATAAACGCCGAAATGAACACGCAACACATACCTGACAGTAAAATAAAAAAATACAGAATATTTGTAGTATCAAGTTCGCAAAAAATTATAAAAGATCTGTTTCACTTTATTTTACATAATATCCAATACAAAGGGGTAATGCGATATCTTTTCAGAGATATCGAAAAAATATCTGTGGAGAAAATAATCTTAGCTTTTTCCTGAACAGGTGAATTCATCATTTTTATTCGATTATACAATTGTAAACTCAAATTTAATCCTGCTCTCTTGTGACCCGATACGTCATTCTAGACCAAGGTTTTATTAACTTATAATGCGTCATGGATTTTTTATCATCATTATTCTCTGGAGCTCCATAGGCGTTTTTGGCTAAAGTTTTCCTAGATTTAAAAAAATGCAATATGTATCATGTAAGAAATGAATTTTACATACACTATGCAAACAAAAAGTGTAACAATTCATTTTGCTACATGTTAGAAAAGTTTTTAAAACACACACGAGTTTACAGTTAAAGGTCAGCCACTCTTTCTTATTTTGTATTTGTAGCAAACATGCTGATAAGATGCCGCCTCAGAATTTTGGATTTGTACCATTTACCCTTCCATCTGTTCCAAATCAAATGTACATAGAAGAGCATATATTGACACATTCAAAAATAAACAGATTGCCTTTTCCATTACAACACAATTTCGTAACAAAAAAAGTGTTAAAACTTTGTTCGCTCACCTAGAGTATTATCGATTGTAGGAAAGGAATTTCAGCATAATGGATGTAAGATGTAAAATATGCCAAGGCATTAAACACCCAAAACGAAAGAGATTTATGCAAGACAGTTAAATGATACCGCTCCAAGAACACATATCCTGGTCTTACACATAAACCCCCCATGTAAAGGGAAAGCTTTACAAGTGAAAAGTCGCACCGTCACAATTTCGTGTATACTAATTTTTCGCGACTACCATTTACTTTTTTATTGCTGGAAATTCCATTTATTTTATTTTTTGCGTTCGTCCCCATCACGTTTTAGAACAAACGTAACAACTTGGTGAAATGGTTTTTCAGGTTTTTAATGGTGTACGACCGTATATTTTACCCTTGTTACGTCAGGAGAAATGATAATGATAAGTCAAAATAACAAACAGAGAAAGAATGTTATGTAGTAAGAAAGGTATTAAAAAAAGGGAATAGGAGAAGGTTTGATAACCGCACCCAAAAGACCGCTTCAAAACCCAACCAAGGTTGTAATCTCGTTTTCTGTTTCACCACGTCTATATTTCCACCGTAGCTTCGGAAAAAATTTAGTATAATCCTGTGGTCGCATTCAGCACAAAAAAAATTTCTATGTCTAACATCTGAGCGTTAAAATAATATTCTGGTGAATAGCTTAATGACAATGCCACAGTAGCAGCTGAATTTTTACGGAAACCCTTGTATTTTTCACGTTTGTCATATAACCCGACCCATGCTTACCATGAACTACAAATGATTAAAAAATGTATATACTGATATTCCATTATTTACATAAGACGCGAGAAATGCGTCACATGGCTATGAATGCTTTGGTTAAAACTTGGAATTTTTAATCTCAGCTTATAGATTGGCTCCAAATGTGCAAACGTAGATTTTACACAAATGTCGCTACTACTACCATTTGAATCTGAATCTGACTTCTCATAATTGACCTACTTTGTTGGAATCAAATCTCCAATGAAAAAAACTACATTTGGACTCAACTGATACGTTTGAACTCTCCGTGGTATCTATCTTTCAGAGTTTAATTTTACAGCTTCTGAAATTACTATCGACGACATATCTATTATAATATAAGTTTTTAACTCTTACGGACAAGGTGATAAAATACTGTGTTTATCTGGGAATTTCCATCCATTGCTTAGAGAAACGGCTCAAGGCAGACGGATTGAAACAGAGGAAATGAAAAAAACTAAGAAAAGAATAATCCATTGGGTAAAAATGGTATTTTTCGCAACTACGTGCTAGGATCGACCTGAATGTTCGATACTGAGGTATTTTATCGACAACAAAGTTGACTTTTTTTACGCAGGGAACTCAAAAGTAAGGTTGCAAAAGTACTATACAGATAGCGTATACACTTCATCCATCATCTTCCAAAGTCAAAGTAGAAAGTGATTAGTGTGCTGAAAGTTAGAACAAGAGGTGAATATTTTTACCGCTTTGGAAAATACTACAATACCATTTCAAGGTTGTGACTGCATGAATCTATGAGTCTTCAGTTCAAATGTTTTGGTAGATAGAAACGGACGGATTTTTGTCTTGTCGTGTGGAAGATTTAGCTGAGAGACAAATTCCTTAAGATCAGCAGAATCCATTTTAACGCGTTCACTTTCACAATAGATGGTCTGCGAAAATGTTTGTACACGGAGGGGTCTGATGTCATCGGTAATGTTTATTCAATTACATTTAGGCTGCTTGATGGAAGAAGAGAAGGCGAAAGGCTAAGTGAAATAGATTGCACAGCGAGCAGGAATTTTATACGCGAATGTCCTCCAAATAGTGACTTCTGAGGACTGAAAAGAGAAAGTAAAGGGGATCAAACGACTCGCTTAGACAGATTGGGAACAAGGAAGTACGTCGAGCCAGGGGAAAACTGTGGAGGTCAACTACGAAAGCAAACAAAGGGGAGTTGAATAGGCAAGATAATAAAGGGAATAACAGCTTAGATTTAGGTGAAGGAAGCAGATATACAATGAAGAATTGCAATATTTAATGGGTACCTGGAATTACATATGCTTTCAGATAATATGAAAATAAACACGTACGGGGGAGGATAGAAAAACGTTAGCTTTTGCCATGTTTTATTGCTTGCTAAACAAACGAAGGGGAAAAGATGTGCTCGTTTTTTAATGTATGCCGCCAAGAAATAAAGGAAATGTAGTAAAGTTAATGTACACAAGTGAGAGCCAGGCAAGATTAGAAAAAGTAGGCAAACTAAGTTAATGTAGACTCGGTAGGTGTGATGTTGAGGTTTGATGGGTTTGGTAGGGGGGAGCGGGTGAGGTTGAACTGAGTACACAACTGGGAGCGAAAACATGAATGCCATTAACCAGCCAAAACAAATCATAGAGATTTGGGATTGAACGATGGGGCGAAAGGCTGCGGCAACTCGGTCTGAGTAGTGGTCTGAAGGAAGGAGGTTGGAACGTGTTTTATTTAGAGACTGCCACGTTGAGTTTTTGTCTCAGGTAATTCAGGAAAACAGTTTGGTTAGACGTTTCCATTTATCGTCATTTTATAGACGAAACATCAAGAAAACGTTTTACCGCAGTAAAATCAAGTTAAAATGATATGTGAAACTAATGATATCAGAAAATTGCTGACTGATGTTAGCAGTAAAAACATATATTTCTCATAGAGTTATTGCTCCAGCAGATTACCAATACGATCTTTTATAAGGGGACTCTGGTAAAGTATGACCTTTTTCGAATAAATTTTACACGTTGGAAGTACTTATCGTTACATAGTGTTGGCCAATACAGTTTGCTACAGCACTTTTACAATGAACAGCGTTTGAAGGCAAAAGCCATGATGCATACTACCATTCCTGGAGAGATCCTTTTCTTTTCGTCTTGAGAAAATTCCTGGCAGATTCTGATGAAACAATAACATTCAGGCAAGGCACGACTTCGTTTCACAAAAAAAAAAAACTCGGGGCTCCTTTATGAGTTGGTTGTAAAGGAATATGAGGGAACAGTTCTACGTGTTCTGTTTAAATATCGGCCATTGAGCAGGTTCTTTAAAAAACATAGCCCGTTGCGATTTTCAACTCAGTTGGGAGGTGAACTGAAATATTATACTAAGGGTGGGAAGCCAAACTCGATAAAGGATACATGATCGTAATACGTGAGTCATAGCTTATTGCTTCTTCATATTGCGGATTGCAATTTTTGCACTCTACCAGTTGAATATCTTATTTGAATGTATCTATTGAGCATCGTGCTGTAAGTGTAAAATATTTTTGATACAAAAAAAAGAGAGAGAAAGAGTTGGGAAAAACTTACTCTTTCTCTGCGCAGTCCTTGAAGACGATTACGACGAAGTCTGATAATTTATTCCGATAGGTTTTTTTTTCGAAGATAAAGATTAGAATGGTGAAACCGAATAAGTAAAACATTGGGAATTGTTGTTCTAAAGACTTTCTCGTTAGTTGTAAAACCAATAAATTGGGAAAGGGCTTATGTCGACACACGTACTTATCTCTCTCAAAGTTTGTGAGATACGGTGAAAGTGGCATAAGATGCAAGTAGGGATTCATTTAAAAGTTGTAACACCAGTAGCCACCAACTTACCAATCATAGAGGTGGGGCGAAAGGATTTGATAAGTCAGTCTAAGCTGATGGTGAACTATTCCTTGTAGCACTTCGATTCGTCTCGCCTCTGTTGGGTAGTATCATTTTAGTATTTAACATCAGATGCAGAAAACGAACGAAAAGTAGAAACTTATTTTGTTGAAAACTAAAGTTTTCCTGTTTTCATGTGAGAAGTTAAACTAAAAAAATTAACCATGATATCTCTCTCTTCGTAATTTAACTTGCTGCAGCATGGATTTTAGAGAAACCCTGGAGGGGAAATTTTTACACGAAACTGAGAGTGTTTCGTGTAAAAATTCCTGAACTGACTGAAAGTGTTTTCTGTAGGCATATTTAGAGAGAGAGAAAACCGCAAGTACTAGTACAATGTGAGCCTACAGTACATTTTCTCGAGAAATATGCACATTGATTTCAACACTAATACGATGCTCAGATGCTCATCTTTGTTTGTCCTGCTGTAAAATCTCTTTGTATTGTTACTACTGCCATGTCGGACTCTTCATTTGTGATTCCTATCCTCCAGATATGGAAAATTAGGAAATGTACTTTGTTATTTTTGCCGGACAAACGTGAAAAGAATATTAGGAATACTAGGACAATATTTACAATGACAGTAACTGACAGTTCCTGTTTTTCGAGTGAAGTCTTTACTCAGAAAAATATTACTGAAAATACTGTATATTTATGGCTTTCCTGTGATTAATACATGTATGAAGCTACAGAGGTATATACATAAACCCATGGGGCAGTTTACTGCTCAACCTTACACGTGTCCACAGAGTATACACTCATCTCAAAGGAATCTGCGCCCAGTATAAAGTTAATGTCGAAATGATGGAACTCGAGAGTTCCGTCCTTATGTCAATACATACATGCTACGGGGAGCTAAGCGGGCACTTGTCTATATCCTTGAAATTGTCGCGTGTCTTTATTGATTGTTTTTTCATTTCCGTTTAAATTCAACTTCTTTGTTGTATTAAATTGCACAACTTGTATAAAATTATTCTTTGCTTACAGCTTGGATCCACGGATTTGAGTTATTTTGGATTATCCAACTAACCAATCCGATTCACATAAATAATAGTAATACATGAGTTTATTGTCGTAAAGTTTCCACCAATGGTATATTACACAATACATGAAGAGCTGTGTAGTTTGCATTGTGACGGGACACAAGGAAAAATTTGATTTCATATGGCGTAGTCTATTGAAAAAAGAATCGCACACAAACCAAGCAAACCAGCATCTAGTTGCATCCTCTACAAGCAGGATTTAACCCAGGCACAAATAGTTGCTCATTTCACATTTAAAAAATTATTTTATAACATGACCAGAAGCGTTGGGGAGTGTGTTTGTGCTGATCCCATAATTATAAAGAAGGAGGCTCAATAACTTTGTTACATTGGGGTTTTAAGAGTATCGCTTAACGAAAACCGACACATACTCCACTGTGTGCATCAGAATGTGCTCTT
>VICI01001102.1:0-25836 GCA_019593645.1 Akabosia matsudoensis | reverse complement strand
AATTCATTACAACGTCTAACCATGATCGCTGCTTTCTTTCTTTCCATAAGAAAGCAATGAATGGACATTGAGCTACTAATGGGTCAGGTATTCAACTATGTATAACTATATTTTCTCGTCGGGATTGATGCTTCATGTAAACATGGTAGGAAAAATATTTCGCTATTTATTTCTCAAAAATTGCACAGCGTCTGTCTACAAACTCGGTAAGAGAAACAAGTAAAATGCGCATTTCAACAAGAACAATGTTAAACAATGTCAATCTAATATTAATCAGTACAATATGCAGTGTAGTCACATGGGCAGTGCATTTGATCATTTAATCGAGAGCCAACAAACAATTTTAACATTTATTCAGATTTTTAAGCATAGCTGTTCAGAAGAACAGACGCCGTTGTCCCAAGGAAATTCTACATTGTAAAACGAATGCTGCAGGTTTGTCGTGGTGGTACTATTATAAAGGATTGTAGTAATACGTTGAAAATTTAATGCTTTCAACGGCTTGAAATTGTAAGGAAATACTTTTGCAAACTTATCGTTTATGCTATTCTCATCTTCTCTGGCAACTTGCTTTACTTTACAAGCTACTTTTTCTCTATTAAGTTATGGAATGTTGTTCTTGTATGAAAAAGAACAACCAAAATAAGCCATGTTTTCCATTGTTCATTCCACAACTTTTGCCAACCGAAAAAGGGAAGCATGCCACTTCCACATTACCAAGTGAAATGCTTTCTTTTTGTATCTCTGAAAGTAACTCTCTCCATATCACCACAACTGTATCAAAACTTGCATTGAACGCGTTCTCTTATGATAATGAAAATGCTTTAACAATTTTAGTAATGAATACGAGCACATATACTCATGAAAATTTTGAAGATAAGTATCACCGTTTCTCTCCATTTAAGAAATCTAGTTATACACCGAAAAATCCTTTACATACGCCGAGCATAGAGATCGAGACTTTTGACAGTGCATGGTCTTTTCCTCGGGTTTTAGTCGGTAGGGAGCACACACAGTGCCGACTATGAGGAACCCCTTCCTGTATAAACCCACTGGATATAGCTTACATGGGTATCCAATCCAAAATTTTGTGAGCCATTGTTATGAGAGTATATCAAAAGCTAGAGGCATTTTCCACCCTTTTCCTCTGCCATACGGTTTCCTTTTTTATATAATGTTATCAATAGTGGTGTCATTGCTGATGGGAAGCTGAGTGGATTGAAGACGTTGCAGCTTGTGTAAATTTGTCGATCTCTCAGCAGCTAAACAGGGCTAAATTGTGATTATAACAATCAAAAAGTAATACCACGGAGGAAGAGCTCACCAACACACACCTGTACGAAAAAGGATCCCACCTGCAACTCCAGTGTATACCGCTCATAAGTATTTTTTAGTACAGTTGAGTATTTCAGGAACAAATCTAGTGGTTCTAAGTAAGCTCTCTGTACAAAAAAAGCTCTATCATCACATCACATCTAAGCAATTTCCTGAATCATAACAGTCAATCCTCGCCCCGCAAATGCAAACAGGGGTAGACACATTTTTGAAAACATTTTCAGAACATGACTATTAGGCAGTTATTACATAAGCTGTAGCACAACAGAAAGAATTACCTGCTATAAACGTATAGCATGACAGGGTTAGTGTGTATTGTCTAGAGTTTTTAATATTACTCACTAGACAAGTATTTTGTTCTGGGAGAAGTGCTTGTTTTAAGCATGAGATGAAAAAAAGTTTTACTACAAACATCCATTGACTCATCCACTGGAAACAAATATACTTTATAACGACTAGACTTTTCCTCTCTAACAATCTCGCCAAGATGTAACTAATGCAGTCACGTAGTTTTATAATAGTAATTGCAAAGTTGTTAATTAGTCTGTAGCAATACCGAATGAGATTTTATCACGTATAACTGCGGGTAACAAAACGACACTTTCCAAGGAACAAGTGTAGTTGAATATATGTGAACGGCGAGTGTAATCAGTTTTTAAGAAGTTTGCTGAAAAAGATTTTATGCCTAAAACGAACTATTTGTCATTCCGGCATATAGCGTCAATACGTAATTGATATGCTAAAATGTTAGTGTGAAGTGACAAGCCGCTGTTGGTGAAGTTTAACCTTTCCAGTTGATGGAGAGTGAGTTTGTGAATACTTGGAAGGGAGTGAATAGCTTATTTTGCGATTCCGGAGAGAGATGATTTCGACAATAACCATAACCATGAATCGTAGCTTTTTTCCACTAGTTTTATTTTTATTCTGCTTCTTTGGCGTCACGAGGAGCTATGACGGTAAGGGTTTGATGACATTTCACTCGAGATTTCTAATCAAAGTCGTATGCATAGAATAAATCAAAAACATTTTGAGCAATGACGCCTATTTTCCATATTTGTCAAAGCCTACTGTGAGTATCCGTTGATCGAAGATACGAACGCAATCCTGACCGCAACAAGCAAGCTACCTGGAAGAGGGCCGGAGCAGGCCCGGATGTATTGTAAGATTTTCATCAATAATTTATATTAGCATAATCCATAAACTGATCTGAGTGTGTTTAGCAATAGAAAAAATATATGTGCAAAAGGTAGTAACGATTTGTCCAGAACCTCAGTCGACCGTCATGTTTGATTATTCATGCATGAGCTATGTCTGTACCAATTTATTTCTTGGAATTGTTTTCTCGTGAATACCTTTTTGTTGTATGTCTGTTTTTGATTTATTTTGCATGATTTTTATTTTTACGTTTTTGATTCGTGGTAGCTGGGAATGCGTGGACTGCTGGGAATTCAGATTTTGACCAGTATCTAGAAATAGATTTGGGGTCAATTAAAAATATAACGAAAATTGAAACCCAGGGAAGAGCCCATTCCTTTGAATTTGTCAAAGAGTTTTCCATTTTGTATGCTGTTAATGGGCTTGACTACTCTTTCTACAAGGAAAATGATGGAAGTAACAAGGTACATGTTTGTTTTCGATTATGATTTTGTTTATTTCGTTGTATTGCACACTTACTAACCTATATGCAACCCATTAATTTTTGTTTCTAACTAATACCACTTATTACCTTTGTTTTCTCGGTTTATTAACTAAAGTATGGTTTAAAAAACAGTTTCGGCGGTCGGTAATTTTTTCAGCGTTTATGACAATCATTCTTGTTTGTAGGGTATTATGTATAACTGTAAATGCTAATTTTCAGTGGACTATTACTAACCATGTGTATCTTCTTAATTATTATATACTATTTTCATTGCACTTTTAATTCTGTAGTAAAATCCAGCACAACCGCCAAGGCTAGTGGTTCACTGGCGTGGCAGCCTGAAACTTCAAATTACTATCAGTCTCTGTACATAGACCTGCGTAAACCTAAAAAGATTAGAAAAATCGGCACAATTGGTTATGATGGAGCCTATGTTACCGAGTATAATGTGCAGTACAGCGATGACAAAGAAAGGTGGATGAGTGCTTTTGCTGGTGGTGGTGGGGGTATTTCTAATAATGCCGGGGCTTCCTCGTACACTGATCCAATTAGTGGAGAGGTAATTAATCTCTTTCTATTGGCCGAAAAAAGAGCTTTTTATGGTTTAGTAAATCACGCATTCTGGAACTTGCTAAAAGAATAATCAATAACATAAACTAACATAACATGACACCCTAACACACAAACACGAGAAACTATCTCTTCATGATTTTTTGGATGAGAAAATCAAGTATGAAAATAATTCCGTTAAACTTTCCGTGTATGTAGTTGTTCAAAGGTAACTCAGATGGGACTAACATTCACAGCAACACTTTCCAAACACCGATTATTGCTCAGTTCATTCGAATTAATCCGACTCGATGGAGAGACAGAATTTCGATGAGGGTTGAGCTGTACGGCTGCGACTATGGTAAATGCTTTAACGGGATTGATCCCAGGATATGCTTAGTAGGTTTTACCTGTGTTTCATACAAATGTAACATTTTTTAACGCAGTCAGCGAAACACTTTCATTCAATGGTACCTCTATCGTCTACCGGAATTTGACAAGGTATCCTATACGATCGCGGAGGGATGTTATCAACTTTCGATTCCGAACTGTGTTGCCGGACGGTGTCCTCATTTACTCAAAAGGAACACAAAGCGATTATTTTGCTCTTCAGCTTGTAGACAACCGCTTGGTTTTGAACATTAACTTAGGTAATTGAAGGCATAAAAACAAAAACCGTCTTGTAGTACAGGCATTTCGCACAGAGCTTAACGAAAATTGGATGAACTTATCAATACAGGGTCAAATGTGATGACATCAGTGACCGCTGGATCGCTGTTGGACGATAACCTCTGGCATGACGTCACCATAACTCGTTTTCTTAATCAAGTAACGTTTACAGTCGACCGAGTTGAAGTAAAAGAAGTTATAAAAGGGGATTTTCAACATCTAGATTTGGACAAAATAGTAAGATTTATTTTGGCTTCTGGAGTTACATTTCTATGCTGCAAAAAAACACATTAATATTATGCCAAAATCTTGTGTTCTTTGTCATATGTAGCTATACATTGGAGCTGTTCCAAATCCAGACGAAGGGTTAATCATTGCGAAAAATTTCACCGGATGCATAGAAAACTTTTACTTGAATGATACCAACGTGATTTCCTACTTGGCTAATCCACCTTATGACGAAGAATGGAATACATTTTACAAAAACTATACGCTGTTCAATTGTCCAGAGTCAAATGTCGTTCCAGTAACATTCCTTGCTGGAAGTAGCCAAAGGACTCACGTAAAGCTGAAAGGATACGAGGGAGTACAGCGGTTAAATATCACGTTTGAATTTAGGACGTATCAAGACTATGGTGTGATTGTATACCACAAATTTACGTCCGCTGGTTGGTTCAAGGTTAGTTAATAGTTAAAAGATGAGTATAATGATAAAGTTCTTCACAACTCTCTTTATATATATATACATATATGTATGCATGTTTATGTTTTAAAAATATTTGCAGATATATCTTGAAAAATCCAAACTGATGGTAGAAATTTCCACCGAGACAACACCACGACTTGTATTGGACAATTTTCCTGATACTTTCAATGATGGGCTTTGGCATCGCGTTGTGTTTACAATAAGTCAAAATTTGATTACCTTATCTGTCGACGAAAGAGATGTTAAAACAACAAGACTTGTTAAAGTTTTTACTGGTGGCTTGTACTACTTTGGGGGTAAGATCATCGCTACTTTAGCCCTACATGTTTTGGCATAATGCAGATAGTCGGATGAATACACCTGCATTCATTTTTTTCTTTATGAAACATAGGATTACCTGCATCCGTTGTCTTTGAGACGTCCTCAACCACATCTTCGTCCAACGTCCATTCAGCTTATGTGGGTTGCTTGCGTCAAATTTCAATCGATGGAAACTTTCATAATCCAAATGACTGGAAGGACAACTACTGCTGTAAAGATACTTTGCGTTTTGACAGCTGCCAAATGTTGGACAGATGCAATCCAAATCCATGCGAGCACGGGTCAAAGTGTAAACAGACTTCGACCGAATTTGAATGCGAATGTAGGGATACTGGTTACACGGGAGCTACATGTCATATGCCTCTACATCCTTTTTCATGCCAGGTACTTTACTGTCATCATTTGCATGACTTGATTAGACATTTACCTTTTCATGAATTCCCCGTTAAAACTAATTATTTCTGTGTGAATGCAGGCGTACAGAAATGTTCACGGAACAAGTCAAGCTTCCGAGGTGATCATTGATGTTGATGGGTCAGGTCCACTAAAACCATTCCCTGTTACTTGCCAATATTACCATGATGGTAAGACACAAACTGTCGTCCATCATATGAATGAAGATCCAACTCCCGTTGATGGATACGAAGCGCCAGGTAGCTTTGTGCAGATCATCAACTACGACGGAGATTTCCCGCAAATGGAAGCTGTCATAAATCGCAGCAGCGAATGCAAACAGTTCATTAAATATGAGTGCAAAAATTCTCGACTTTTCATGACTCCAGGTGATAAAGCTTACCTAATACCTATGTGTATAGATGATGGATGAGACATGAAAAAAGTGGCCGTTTCTGAGTAAAAGAGACTTCTTTGTTCACGTCATTTTCGTTTGTGTTATGTAGTCACGAATCCAGATCTGTGGACTCCAAGCACTTGGTGGGTCTCTAGGCAAAATCAACCCATGGACTACTGGTATGTTTTTCTCTTCCACTTGGTATTCAGAGATCCATACTTACATGCCTTTGTAAAGTATGTATTTATTCGAAATAGGGGGGACAGTTTACCTGGTTCAATGAAATGTGATTGTGGAATCCGAGGAACTTGTGAAATGCCAGATAAATGGTGCAACTGTGATAGTGGATTAGATACATGGCTAAGCGATGAGGGATACCTAACAGACATGACTTATCTTCCTGTGAGAGAATTACGAATTGGTGACACGGGCACTGTATCTGATGAAAAGAGAGGTCGCTTCACCCTTGGACCACTAGTCTGTTCAGGCGACAGTAAGTCTGATAATTGGGAAAATTCATATGAATTATAGCGAAAAGGCATGAGTAATAACAATGACAAACTTTTTTTTGCCGACAGATCTCTACGAAAATGTTATCACTTTCCGACTGCCCGATGCTGCTCTTACATTTCCAACTCCAAATGATTTATCCCACAGTTGGGATATATACTTTGAATTTAAGACAACAACAACAAATGCTGTTATCTTACATAGCAAAGGCATCACGGATTACATCAAAGTTGAAATCATTAATGGAAACCTCATCAAGTTCCAATTGGAATCGGGATCTGGTCCGCTGGGAGTCAATGTACAAACTAGTTCGCAGTTGAATGATAACCAATGGCATTCCGTACACATGGAAAAGAACAGGAAACAAGCAAGACTAGTCGTTGATGGATCACAAGCTTCCACCGTCCAGCAACCAGCAGGTCAAGTGAGAGCTATCGAGTTAAATTCCGAACTTTACGTTGGATCGGGTTATGATTTCCGTGACGGCTATGTGGGATGTCTCCGCGCACTACTGATTAATGGGATCATGCTCGACATGAAAACGGCTGCACAGTTCCAAACCTATGGTATTGGACAAGGTTGTACAGGAAAATGTGACTCAGGACCATGCCTAAATAATGGAACATGCGACGAAGGATATGATCACTACACTTGTGATTGTCGATTTACCGCATTCAAAGGCCCTATTTGCGCTGATGGTGAGTCCATCTTAATATGCTTGGTGCACAAGGCGAATGGTTTGATTGACGATACACATTTCCTTGTTTTTATGCAGAAATTGGTATAAACTTGCAATCCAATTCAATGGTGAAATACGAATTCCGAGGATCTTACAAATCCACAATTGCCGAAAAGTTTCGTGTTGGATTTACAACAACAGAGCCAAGAGGCTTTCTTTTGGGCGTTTTTAGTAACAAAACAGGGGAGTATCTAACGCTCATGGTATCAAACAGTGGTCATCTTCGTCTAGTATTCGATTTTGGCTTTGAACGACAAGAGCTCATATTTCCGGACCAAAATTTTGCAACAGGCCAATATCATGATGTACAAATAAGTCGAATGGAATCTGGAACCAAACTTGTGATGAAGGTAGTAACATTTCAATGTGTAAACATTTTCAACCAAAGATTCATGTAACATGAGAACATGCCTTTCACTTTCAACAAGGTGGACAATTTTGAGCCCAGGATTTTCGAATTTGATGTAAAGGCTTCAGCCGATGCTCAATTTAACAATATCCAATACCTTTACATCGGGAAAAACGAAACAATGAAGGAAGGCTTTGTTGGATGTATTTCTCGGGTGGAATTTGATGATATCTACCCACTAAAATATTATTTCCAGGAAGATCGCCCAAAAAATATCTACTCTTATCCAGGTCTGAAATCTTGAGACATGCATAGACTTTGTTTAACTTTGTTGTACTAAATTTTGTCTATAAATTTCTGTTCAGAAACCCTTGTCGAGGACTTTTGTAGTGTTGAGCCAGTTACTCATCCCACTGAAATTCCTGAAGTACGTCCTGCTCCGAAGCTCGACGAAGAGAAAATTCGACGAATTTACAGAAACACCCAGTCGGCCGTACTGGGTGCTGTGTTAGCCATTCTATTTTTACTGATAGTCATCATGGCCATCCTGATTGGAAGGTATTTAAGTCAGCACAAAGGCGAGTACCTAACGCAGGAAGACGAAGGAGCAATAGGATGTGAAGATCCAAATGATGCTGTAATACGTGGTCATACAGGTCATCATGTTGAGAAACGTCGAGAGTATCCATTATAATTTGTAGATTTACTTCAGACATTTGATACTACGGTGTCATTCATTTTGTTATCAGTTTTTTCTTACAATTGTTTATTTTATACAGTTTTAAAAACTCTTTAAGTGCCTATCTCAGCGACTGAAAAACAAAAAAGGACAGAAGGTGTGAACACGTATAATATTGAAGAGCTTTTCAAGAATATAACTTGCATTATTCTTCCAGTCGAAACAAGCATAATTATGTTGTTCACTAAACTGCATTCTGAAACCAAGTACTTAATGTAAATACGAACAATAATCTAAGGGACAGTTTTTCCTATAATTGAATTTTATTCGTACCGATATATAACTTTAATCAGCGCACATTTAAATTTGTAAGAGCTTTAAATGTATTATATTGTTTATATTAGAAATATTATAGTTGTTATTATTCGTTGAGTAATTTTTATAGTTTGTGTACACGTTTGCAATGTCCCGGTGAAGTCCAACCTATTGGTTTAGTTTTTTTGTTTTTACAAGTCAAGTTCCAAACCAATACGTGTTTCATTTTTTTATATTTCTGGCTTTACGCAAGCTCTCTGGAGTGAGAACTGCTGTAAGTGATCTTCATATTTAACAATGATCGAAATAATATCTTTCAAAAGTTTGCCAACTATGACTATAATACGAATACACATAAGTTGATGGGAGTCTGGCTTTACGAAAGCTCTCTGGAGTGAGAACTGCTGTAAGTGATCTTCATATTTAACAATGATCGAAATAATATCTTTCAAAAGTTTGCCAACTATGACTATAATACGAATACACATAAGTTGATGGGAGATTTCTACAAAATCAAACAAATCTCAACGTCCCCAATAATGCTTTCATCAAAGGTTTTAGTAAATGAACGTGGCTGACACACTCGTACACGTCCGCTTTAATATCCTTCCTTCCACGAAATTCTTCGCAATGGCCGATGTACTTTTCAAGACAATTCAATACATTTTAAGAATATTATATTGTTTTTAAATATTTAGTTGTTGGTTGTTTGTTTTGTGATCTAGAATGAGCGATTGCATGTTTTGCAGACTAATCCCTTCATAAAAGTTTTTAAAAAATTGCTTCCCAGCTTCACTATCTAAACAAAGAGCTGAACTATATGCATCTTTTTTTTTGTAATGGTCTCAGGATTGATTACATTGCGCTGCCAAATTTTATACTAAAGTGAATCTGCGTTTCGCAAAGTTAGCTGGACTCTTACGTAAGTCAAGCTTCCAAGAACCTATTAATGTTGCACAATCCCCCGATAAGTTATATGAAATACGTATACTTATGTATGGAAAAAGTACTTTTCATGTGATAGAATTGCATAAAACAAATAAATTATTAATTTATTAAAAGTACTTCGATGTAGGTAGAAGGCTCAGGAGACAAGAATTTCTGTAATAATACATGACACATCTCTTATTAATACACATGACATGACTATGACACATTTCTATAATATTCAACAATCTTTGTGATGATGATCGTTTAATAAAACTAAATAATATAATCAATTACACAGTAAAAAACATGTATTTCATTTTCTCGCGCATGAATATACCCAACCGGCAAGAGTTGCCGAGTACGCTATTTTGCATATAAACCTGCATACTAATGCCTGAATTCATGTCTTCATCAACATCACCAAAAAACCAGGAGCAAAAGTTATTTCTTTCAACAACAAACTTCAACGAATGCTCGAGATCATCTTCTGCTTTCAGTTCAAACAGCTAATTTCTGAAAAAAACGGACATCGTTTGACATTAAAATTCCATTTAATTACTTCGTACTCTAAATCCACAATACCCTGAAAATTTGAATACTACCATAATACCATAATTCTATTATGAATTTAAGTAGGGAAAGGGTATTCACTCCAGGAACCCAATTCGTCTCAAGTATCTATTTTAGATTGTTCTCTCTCGCTTTATCGTCAACTACAGATCTTAGAGCCAACAAGTGAGAAAGTTTATTTCTAGACAACGTTTTGTTCTCTTCCTCATAAAAACTTCCGTCATAGTTATACATATACCGGAGTTTTTTGTGTCACTTCCAGCGCCACTTATAGGACGGTTTCAACAAAAAAAATCGCTTCAAATCGCACTTCCTCCTTAGCGAAATATTCCTCATGAAAATCGTTGTAATTTCTTTCTAAACTCGTTGTACAGAAAAAATAAAAATAAATGTTTGAATGTGTCAACAAACTCAAAGCTATGAATTCAATGCAAACGTATTTTCTTTCTTCATATACGATGGATGACTAATGAACAGGGCTATTTGCCATTGCAAAGGATGCTCTCACAACATTCAACTGCGTACATGACGCATTTTGTGTATACAGACTTCATAAATCACACACAAACGTTGAGGTGCTCACGTTTATTTGTCGTACAAAAGATTGTAAATCCATATCACATATATTTTTACGTTTTTCTTGTAAGGAGAATAAAATTGCTGCTACATAAAGGAAGCTGTGCGCACGCATGTTATAAAAAACTGTGTCTTGGCTCTTACAAAGCTGACTTCAGCTGTTTTACATATGCTTGTTTATGGTAGTAACATGCAAGCAATTACGCTGAATGCAAGTTAGAGTAAGTCAAGTACGGATTTCATTGATTTGATTGAGGTCATGTTGATTGCTTTTGACTTTCTGTAAGACGAAAGGTACTTTCTACAGTTTAGAGGAGCTTTGATGGAGCTTTTCCTTAAAGCGTTTTGAGTGGATGTGCGAAAAAAGTGGAAAAAGCTGCCTACTTATAGGACGTAATTATTGGGGAGAAATGTGTCTTCAATTTTAATACTTGATACACTATCTGTCGTTTTTATGTGATTGAAATTTGGCGATAAATTCGAAAACGACCAACGATTTAGGCATTTAGGCAACGTTATTGTCACTGATGGAGTACTTACCTGACTCACTACTCCTGCAAATTTTTGACAACCTCCAGTTTCAGGATGTGATATCTGTAGCTCAAGTATGTGGGAAGTTTCATAGGGTTGCAGAAGATGAACTGCTCTGGAGGAGACTATTTCACCGTCATTATGGGTGTTCTCCTAACAAATTTGCAAATCCACTATGTAAGAAATTGCATTAGTTTTCACATGTAATTCATTACATTTTGGGTTGGATACGCACTATATATTTTTTTACTAAAGATAAGTTTATATGATTGTATTATGAACTCAGGTAATCCAAGCTGGAAGGCAGAGTTTATAAGGCTATACGATGAGATACCTATTGTGGAGACAGAAGTTGTCACTAAGCACACTGATCAAGTTTTGCATGTTTCCTTTTCTCATGATGGGCAACGGTTTGCAACCACAGCCAAAGATGGGTTTGTTAATGTGAGTTGTTTGGCATAGCCATTTGCGACATCTGAATTCCCACATTTTTATTTCGGATTTTTTCATTTCATCTGACCTATCTCTTGAATAGGTTTGGAGGAGTGATTATCCAGTCAAACTTGAATACTCTGCAAACATGAAGACTTTCAGCTGGAAATATACTCAGTTTTCTCAGTTCAATGAGTCTGACTCTCTTCTACTGGTTTCTGGCGTTTTGTTTGGACTTCATAGCACTTCCGGAGAAATCGCTGTTTTTAGTCTGAAAGGTCAGAGCTATGATTTAACTGCTATTATTTAATGTTTGCTATGAATAATTTTTAAAAAATATCAATTTGTATGCTATTATGAGCGTTGATGCCTACAACAAGTACAAAGATAACTATTTTCCTGCATTAGATGGATTTCAGCTTCAATGTCGCACCATGAGTAAACCCTACGATGTATTTGGTTGCTGGTACAGCGACATGTTCTTTCTTTCTGGGAACTTACACTGGCTCGGCCACATGGTCAGTAAATCTGTCATTTGGCTGAACAAAGCCTCTCAGGTACTTGCTATAATATTTTCGCTCTTCATATAAGGTGCTAGGTTCCAATTTATGGAGCATAGTCAAGTACAATTACAATTTATAAATTTAATTATATAACATATCGGAAAGGAATCGGAGTCTGAGCACACATCCGTGATGAACGAACTGTATCGCTTCCACAATGCCAATGCTAGCAGTGTAAGAAACATCATGGTTGCAAATTGCTGGGAGAGCGAAGTTGACCCTGGTTGCAGCTGTGCGAAAAAAGGCAAATCAGATACGGATAATTTAAGTGAAGAAATGGTGGGGGATCGCGATGCACGTACCGGAAACCCGTTATCGAATTTGCCATTAGAGAGAGAACTTTTAGACCGAGGAGCATCAGCTTCCACTAATCAGGGGAACCTTCATGGTGGGTTCCAAAGCTGGAAACCCTTCGGAAACGTGCCTGACATTAAGTATTCGAATGAGCATTGTCTGGGTATCTCGCATTCGGAACAAGGAAGCTGTATTCACGCTGCGCACGAAGTTAAAGCATCTGCCTCAAGCACAACCAGTGAAATAGACTCCGCTGGTAACAGCTTAGACAGTATTTTAGACACAGTTGATGATACTTCTGGAGACGAATGTGACGGGATGGCCAAGAGTACAGCACATCAATTACGACCCCAGAAAAGACACATGGATCCAAGAGGTAGGATTCTGTTTAAATGCGATGTTCCTCCCGTTAAAACGCGTTTCTAAACCCAGCACGCAAATTTCATGTAGACTCTTCATCGAAGGGATCATCAATTGACGAAGAAAGTGAAGACGACTTCCTTGACTCCAGGGCAAAATGGCTAATTTATACATGTGGCACACAGACCTATACACCCCATCAAATTGGCTTCAAGAAAATCAGCCCTATAACATTTAATGGACGTATTGATCCAGGTCCACCTTTGAAAGATAGAATAGAAGAGTACAAAAGGAGGCGACAGTTAGAACGAGACGGGGAGCAGGATTTTCCCTTGAATTTAGTGGATCAACCCAGAGGAACTCAGAAATTTGATGAAGTACATGCAGAGATTATGTATTTATTAGGAGGGTCCATTGAAACCTATTAAATATTTTTTCTGAATTTTCACAGGTGGACAAGATCATAGATTTGCATGGTCACATAATTGGTATGGCCCTTTCTCCAGACCACCACTTCTTGTACGTTAACAGTAGGCCATGGCCGGAAGGATATAAGATCTCCGACCCTTTGGAGCCACCACCAATCGCCCAAGAGATTGATATTCATGTGATTGACTTGTCTACATTGGCGTAAGAATTACTGATCGCCCCATTTGACTTGACCGCATTTTGCATAAGAAAAGTCTAGTACACAACACAATCAATATCGTTTATTAATACGTTTCAGTGAAGTGGGAGTGATGCGGCGTGCTCATAGAGCTTACACTCCAAATGACGAATGTTTCTTCATTTTCCTGGATGCAAGTGACATGTATCTTGCCAGTGGAGCAGAAGATAGACACGGTGTGTAATTATAAATTAATGCATTCAACATAAGTAACTGTAGCTTAAGAGCTCACGTTCTACGAATATGTTGCAGGATATCTATGGGATAGGTTCTATGGAATTTCTCTCGCTAAAATCCCACACAATGATGTCGTGAATTCGGTGGCTTTTAATCCCAAAGAACCCGAAATGCTAATATCCGTGTCAGATGATATGACAATTAAGGTTGTACTTTT
Organism: Akabosia matsudoensis; assembly: GCA_019593645.1. Classification (NCBI taxonomy): domain Eukaryota; kingdom Metazoa; phylum Arthropoda; class Collembola; order Entomobryomorpha; family Paronellidae; genus Akabosia; species Akabosia matsudoensis. Next base: position 11,918 of record VICI01001102.1, on the reverse strand, counting down.
ATTTTGCCATTTTATTTCATTTTAAAGACTAGGTGAAGATATTAATTATGTACATATTATATCATTTCCTGTATCCATCTAGATTTGGCGCTCTCGTAACCTCAGTCGAAAGCTTGGGCTCCCAAACGATGCACTTAAAGTGGGAACGAAACTCTACGGCCCCAAAACACTATCGTCCTAATGTTAAATGTATTAAATTCACATGGAAGTTATTGAAATGGGGCGTATGGTCAATTATTCGATGAATATCTCCAATCAAACCGATACCGTTCTTATGCTAGTCTTTTTTATATTCCTTCGTCCTTGAAGACAATGAAAAACTACTCACGTGTTTATTCACGCGACCACACACTCACTCCACACCTGGGCATGAAGTCTCATGTTCCATTATGAATTGAATATTCCCATTTCAATGTTACAACACGATCGCGTTAAAATATGTGTTTCAAAACTACCCTTGCTATGTATATACATTCGTGTCTGACACACATTATTCGCTAGCCTTTAATGGACGTAACTCGCAACTTCGAACAATCCAGGAATAGTCACAACCGAAATAGCTACTATTCGCAATATAGCAAAGTATGCGCTTGAGCAATGCTTGTTTATAAAAAGCGTATTTAGTTTTGAAAAAATGGTGATTAACTGCTGTAAGTGTCTTAATTTTCTTCTGGCAGCCTTCTGATCAACGAAAACCTGACTTTTCGTATTTATTTTACGATTAATAATGCTGAATAAACTTTTACAACCATTATTTTGTGATAGCTATTTTTTTAAGCATTCCTATGATCTCATTACAAGTTCACCATGAGAGTCCATTCGTATATTGTACATCTGCCACATTACTTTCATGCGCTCCAAAACCGATTTCTTTCGAGAATCAGAAACATTAATGAGGAAAGGCGAACCCCGAATGTGCTTCCCATTGAATTTGATTCGAAAGAAGAATGGTCCCGACAGGGCAGCAACGTATTCCACCTGTTGATTGTACGAGTTAGAGAAGTTGTGGAGACCATTGCTGAAATTTTACACTTTTACTGTTTCTCACCCTATAGCCATTTTTGTACTTAGTCATTATGTAGTCAGGAACGGCCGCTCCTAGAATTCCAGCAGCCGGTTGTACTACAATATTCGCCATTTCCACTGTTACTTACATCCACGAAGAAATTCGCCGCTTCACCTGAAACATCATTTATAATGTTCCTTTTAGAAATATATGATAATGAGGAAACTTTTAAGATTAGTAAAAAGATTTCAGAACAGGCAGCTACCTGCCATGCACTCGTGTAAACCTCTTCCGAACGCAACAACATCATTTGCATTGGTCAAGTTCTGTTCCTTTATCTGAGTCCATTAATAAATACAAAGATGATGATAACTAATACCCTACTCCTTCTTGCATGCCTCCTAAATCACTTCTATCTTATCTTTTATATAATTAGTGAATCATATGAGGGTCTGTTACCTCTATCCGGAATGGCGAGAGGGGGACGGAGAGGTCCTGGTACTTAATATCCAAAGTGTATGACCCAGGGTGGACAAGCTTGTAAGTGATTTTGATATGCGTATCCGTGTCAATCAGTGAGTGATTCAATTTTGTTGCAACAACTTGCTCTCCGTCAAACCACGAAAGGTCAAATGACAAATGCTCGTAATCTTAAATATTTTTCACACACGGGCATTTTTGAAAACATTTACATGTATAAAGCTTTAAAAAAAATAAATTTGTTTAAAAAAATGTTTACCAAATTCATCCAAGTTTATACTAAACTCGTTAGTCTCGTTTGCAACTCCAGTGGAGATTCCTCGACCAGTTACCTGGATAGCTTTCACAAACACCATCAGCCTGCGTCTTTGTCGTTCCTCACAACTCCAGCTTCCCCCGAGAGTTTTCTTTTTCGGGATAAGCTTGAGAGCACTAGTTCTGAACATTTTAATCCTTGTTGCATTTGTTAACTGGATTCGCTGTGAGTTTTTGAAAATCTCAACTTGAATATGGCGATGGATGGACAGTAAAACAGTGAAAATATACTCACAAACCTTAATGAAAACGTGTCTTTTCCAAAACAAAATCAAGCAATCAGTACTAAATCGTATTAGAACTGAAGTAGTTGGCTCACGAAACCCTGTTTAGAAAAGTAAGACAGACACTATAGACACGTTTATGAAAAGTACGTCTCGCTGAAACCAAGCTGTTATGGAAAGTGTTGCAAAGGCAGACAAGGAGAGTCTAATCGGAGCTGCTTTGATTATTGAATGTAAGAAATAATGACTGGAATGGCTGTGTTGACGTAAGACATGTAGTAATTCATTTAATTGCTTATTATGTTTAGGTCGGTGCATCACGATTGACGATGCAAGAAATGAATGTATTAATCAAAATGGTAAGATTACGGCTTATAGTTGTCTGTTCGGTTCGGTCGGTGTACCTAAATTTATGCTAGAATTGAGGATAATGATGGGGTATCACCCCAAAAGATGAGTATTAGGATGTCTTGTTGTCCTATTAAACCTATTTTGTTGTAGGTTTTTGTATTTTAAGTTTAAACACATACAAACAAGGCTGTATTGCGTAGCTCGCACTGTGTACTCAGCGATAAAAGTGTATTTGTTGTAAATATAAAACACATAATAATATTTAGTAAAATTGAGTACAGCATTTATGATTGCACATCTTTTACGTGTAAGAACATTGGCAATTAGTACTCATTATCTAGCTCGAATGTCACAAATAATTCCTGTCCTTGTGAGTTTAGGAGAAACGAATTGCAAAAAAAAAATGAAAAGCATATTAAAAACATAGCAATTAAACCGACCTATACGGATTTGAAGTAATAGAGTGCCTCGAAATGTTAAATGCGCCCAGAACCTATAAAAAACTTCTTAACCTAATTACACCCTGGCACAATACTAGTACGTAAATGAGATTTTTAGATGAACCGGAAAGATGATTAGTGAAGGTTTGCCTGACTTGCAAAATGAGCTGCCTTATTTATATTATGACATGAATATTTTATGAACTTCTTTGTAATGAATTTGATAAATGTGATGTGAGTGATTTTCGATAAATGAGTAAGTCCGTATGAGAGGATTCATGTTAGAACCTCAGATCTACTGAAAAGTTCTCATGTACTGAGCGTGATATATTACATGCAACATGTGCTTCGCTACAATAACTAGTGATACGACGATGAAAATCACACCAGTAGACATATACTTAATAAATCACCGGACTAATCTCTGTTGTACATACCAATGACGAGGATGACGAGTTTTTCTTAACACTGCTTCCTTATTCACGCACTTGATATGACTTGTTTAATAATTAGCGTCTTCTTTATCTTAAAGAACTTTTTTATCCATTTGTTGAATGACAGGCAATCGATGACAAGTATAAATTGAAATGAGTGAACAAGTTCGTTGATCCATCATCATAATCTACCGTCCAAATGTCATTAACTTGTATTCCGAAGTATTTAAGAATTGTTTCAGTTTAACCAGGGATTGTCTTGATGAAAGTGTTTACACGAACACAAGGTAAAGAAGCCTCGAACAATTGATTTCTTACCTCAAAAGAAGCAGCGCATGTCAAAAAGCCCGACACCACTCTCTCAATAATGTGCCAAGGAATTCGAAGAATTTTGAGAACTGTAAATCCTTTGTAATTTTGATATGATGAATGCAGATCAAATATAAATGATACGCAATAAGTATCAACTGATAACCCTTTAATCGTTTTATTTGGAATGAGTTGCATCTTTTTATTCAATTTTTTTACTCTTTTCCAATAGCATCTTTCACATCAAAAATATAAATACATTCATATACTCTATCTCTACAACTAAATTAGCGACAGTCATAAACAGGTTTTAGCGACAAAGAACTACGAAAGACTTTCATGTACCATTGCATTTATGTCCACATTATACGAAAGAGAAGGTGCTGGAAACCTTTAAAATAATGACCTAACCTCTTGACTCTTCTTATTACGACGAATGCGTAACATTTCTGTACGTATAAAAAAATAAATACAATTATATACATTACAGTTTACAACAATAAATTAACAACATTTGAGGAATTTCATGATTCATAATATCAATAGATATGTGGCGATAAGTACTTTTCAATTGTGTGTTACATCTTAATTGTAACGATCATATAGTGTAATTTACGTGTGAATCTTCCATTGTAAATATGGACTAGGTTGGTGCAAAATTGCTGCTAAGAAAACATCTTTGGAACCGGGAACACGCCTACAGCAGTGGAGCTAGCCCTCCAGCCAACTTGATTTTAGATAATTTCGCTTTCTCTTTTGCGTCCTTATCCTCAGAGCCTTTATTCATCTGGATCAAAGAATTTCATAACATCGTCTATTGACTCGTCAAGCCCTTTCTCGGCCAGCTCCTCCTTTCTCCTTTTCTTTGCTTCCGCCTTCAACTGCGCTTTTTTCATTTTTTCGTAATTTTTAACTAGTTCCTTCTGAATAGCATCAAATATGTGCTCCTTGCGATTCATGTCTACGTCAGCTACACCATCTCCATCATCGTCTTCATAATAGTCAACCTCTTCCTCTTTTGAAGACTCTTCCTTTTTAGGCGTAAATGAAACCAAACTGGCAACAGGCTTCAGAACGCTGACTTCCCCGCTTTCAATGTCAACAAAGATGTCTCTAGCAGGGTCTATTTTCATCCTCTTCTTCGTCACTGTCTTTCCGCTCTTGGTTGTTTGTCGTTGATTCGTCGAGTTTTCCTTTCAGAATACTTTCTTTGACGCGTATACGAAGGCGGTGACGTTTTGTACCGTTTTTCTTGCCAACAAAGAGCTTTTGCAGATCTGCAAATGACATATCATGACCCATTTGTACGATTGGTTCACTTTCCTCCCCATCAGCAGCAGGGTCCTGATCATATTCCTCATCATCAGCATCGACCTCAGGCACTGCAACAATCGCCGGCTTGCCATTTTGAACAGTCAATTTAGTTTTAGCTTTAGTCTCTTTAGTTTTCTTTCTCGGCAAAATACGAATAGAGCTTATAGACGGCAGCAATGACGTAGCATTGTGAATTAAATTGTCTAGTAATGTAGGTTTGCTTGTTGATCTAAACATGCTGCCAATCGTACTCAACATTGATGGTAAAGCGGTCGTCGACTCGGAATGTGATTCTTTTTGCGTATTTGAAGATGGTACTTTCATCACACTAGTTCCTTTATTACCTTTGACTCTAACGACAATTTTTTGCTTTCCCCCATATCCAGTGGTATTCAGTCGGAGTTTCTGATTATGTAGACGGAGCTTTTGAATTTTGGATAGAGTTGGAACAGCAGTCGAAGGCAGTGAGGGGACGCCTAGAATCTTTTGCTTCTCGCGTTCCTTCAAGGCTGAATTTACGACAACCTTATTTCGTTGGTGAAAACTTTCATCGGCTTCCTCTCCGATAGGCGCAAGGGACTCCTCGACTTGAAGATGATCGTAGAGCAATGCTGGTTCTACAACATGTTCTCTCTGACTCAAGGACAGTCTGGTTTGAGTTCGCGACCCTCCGCTAGTTGGCCTAACCCTGCGCGCTGGCACACCCATTGTCAAAGAGACATCTGGAAATTCATTGGCGTACTGGTAAGCTAAAGGATGCGCGTATCTGTCACGGTTTGCATACGTTTCCTCTGTATCTGACTCCACAAAGTCGTCATTCGCATCTGCCATCATTAGGTCTTTGTTGGTATTAGTGAAATGCTGCAATTTTGGATTGGCAGCAACACGAGGTCGTTGGAAATGTCGTCGGCCGAAACCAACAGATGATGATGCACGCGGCTTTTGAGGTGTTTGCTTAAAGGATTGAATCCAGCTCCTAAAAGGATTGTTGGATTGGCAGCAACACGAGGTCGTTGGAAATGTCGTCGGCCGAAACCAACAGATGATGATGCACGCGGCTTTTGAGGTGTTTGCTTAAAGGATTGAATCCAGCTCCTGAAAGGATTGTGACTACGTCTCCTTTGAGGACGCGGAGCTTTCCTCCTTGAAGGCCTGACCATATTCCGCTTGCGGAAACTTTTTTCGTAAGAAGAAAGGTCGTCTTCAGATGGTGAAACAGGCTGAGGTGACGGATGGGTAAAAGACTTTTTCACGGATTTTTGAGGCAAAACTTTTCTGGCTTTCAGCTCTGGGGCTCGATCAGCTCTTTCCATCATTGCATCTCGCATGCTCATTTCTGAGGGCGTGCCCGATAAAGAAGAATCTCCATGTGATGCTGATCTGAAGCTCGAAAAGGGATTCTTGAACCATTTACTGAAAAATCCAGATTCACTTGGTTCCGAATCTTCCTTAACAACTCCATGCTTGGTGTCGGCAACTCCAATATCTTTACCATATTGCAACAACATTCGCTCGTACTCAGTAAGCGTGCTATGTGTTGGATCGTCAATATCATCTTTACGTCCCCTTTTATGATGCTCCATGGGTTTCAAAATCTGTATAGTCTGGAGATGAGCGCTTAATCAAATTTGCGCTAAAGTCAGAGCGGACATCGTCAAAATTGTAGTACTTGGACTGGGATTTCCCCATATCATGATCCTGGCCTCCACTTGTCAAACCAGACCAAAACCCTTTCAAGTGTTCAGCGAAGGGAAGTGAGCTAAACAGTGTTGATGAGGACGATGCCGGATCCTTTGGAGTTAGACTTGTGTCTGGTGAATAGTATGGAGTGTCAGTTCTCTGCGAAGGCTTAGGGTAAACACTAGCAAAATGATTTCCTCTGTAGTGGTCTTGAATTGCTGCCTGGACCATTCGTCTCTTCGCTTCAATCTGTTGCATTTCCTTTTCACTGGCGGTAGTGCTAGCAGATTGCATGTAGTGGGAGGCTGATGGACTTCCACTTTCTCTTTTCTGGGTATAAGAACCCGTTGGAGGCCTCAGTTCATTTCGAAGTGCATCAGTGTATAGCTGGGGTCCAATGTCCCACACAACTTGGGCGTCACCAATATTACCTAAGCGGTAACCGAGTCCCACCCTAGTGTCGACGCCTGTAAGCATCAAGAAATTCCGGATGTTAGTATTTATCAAAGCGGTGTGGTTGTGATTTTTCGAAAGTAGAAGTATTCACAAAAAGGTGCATTCCGCTCGTATACATTTAAGATTTTTTCAATCATGTAATACAACGCAGGTTTAGGCAGAGTTATCGCCAAAGAAGGCAATACCGAATAAGTGAAAGGCGTTATAAATATTTACATAAGTCCCATTTTGTGCAATAATGGAAAAAGTTATTTGGAAAATGTGCAGTTTTTAATGTTTTACTGTACAATTTTTTTGTGGGTTGCGTTGCTTATGCAAATACGAGCAAAATGTCCTTACCCTTACCGCGAACCCGCGGTTTTCCATCCCGATTCCCACCCAGCAAGTTAGAGACTGTTGAGAACAGGGATGTTCCCAGACTGGATACGGTTGAGAGTAGTCCAAGTCCAGGGATGGAATTTCCTCCTTGCGGAGCAAAGATATTGGCTAATCCCTGATTACCCCCTAAAAGACCGAGAAGATTTTGGGATTGTTGTTGCTGCCCCTGTTGACCAAAAAGTTGAGCGATTGTCTGGGCTTGTGCTAATTGGTCTCCTCCTTGGCTGAAAAGCTGGTTCATGTTACCACTCTGTTGGGCTGATGCACCCAGCGTGCCTAATGCGCTTNAGCTGGTTCATGTTACCACTCTGTTGGGCTGATGCACCCAGCGTGCCTAATGCGCTTAGTAGTGTTTGTAACTGGGCAGCGGAGGCTTCCGCATTATTTGGAGCTTGCGGCTGGATAACTGAATTGGATTGCGCTTGGGCACTTTGAAGGAAAAGCTTTGACAAAGTAGAGGCTACTTGGTCGCCTGGACTTTCCGGAGCAGGTTGAGAGGCAGGCACCGGGGATGGATTCACAGCCGCTTGCTGCGACTGTGCCACTAAGTTCAGTAAATTGGTCCCAGCATTATTACCATTTTCGCTAGTATCTTTGGTTTGAGCTGTAGAGCTGAAGTAGTTGAGCAAAGCCATTGCAGTAGGATCATCAACTTGGCTCGCTGATGAAACTTGCGATGCTGAGGATGAGGGCTGTGGGGGTGGAACAACTACTTCAGACTTGGATGAAGCCTCAGCGACAGTTTTGGCACCGGTAAAGAGGGCTAAAATATCAGGAATTTCGGTTGCATTATCTTTATTTGCATTAGGTTCAGAAATGGTAGGTTGTGCATTCGTAGGTGCTTGTGCAGTTGAGTTATTGAGAGCTCCAAGAATACCACTGAGTAACAACTGCTGGAACATGTCATTCGAAGTGGACCCTGTGGGGAGCATTCTCGAAGACTGTACTTCACTAGCCTCTGCTAACATGGCGGGAGCCGTGGGGGTAGATTCTGTGGTCGTAGTCTTTCTCCGCAATCTTCTGAATACTCTTCGAGTGGTGACGCGTGTCGTGGGAGAACTTGCTGTAGTTGACTCTAATGGACTGTGACTGCGTATAAGCTCAGGCATTATCATAGCGTTGTGTTGCATGGCTGATGGCTTTTCTGTTGTTCCTTCGTTCTTTTGCGTCGAAGTTTCTTCTTTAGGGTCTCCGAGGATAGTGAGTAGCTTGCGAAGCTCATCTTGGGAAAACTGCGTATCTAACGGTTCTGGACTAGAAAATAGCTTTCTGGATACCCTTCGGTATTCTAAGCCATGTGTTGACGTGCTGGCCAGAAGAGCCAAGACTATTTCATAGATAGAAACATTAACTTGTATTTATTCATAAAATCTGGACAAAATTTTGATGATTTTAGTGCAAATCCCAAACTATTAATTCAGTAAAAATGAAACAACTTACCAACACAAATGCAGAGGGGACCTAGTTTTCTCACTCGTAACGAATATATATGACCCATATTGAATTGAAATTTTGAGCTATCTGCGACTCATTAAGTTTATTGGCTTTTGATTTTAATTTCGTGATTGAATGAACCTGTAATGGGTTTAAAAATGCGGAGATGTTGAATGTCGAAAATTCTCTGATTTTAATGCTCGTACTTCATGTAATGAATTTGTATTTACCTTCTACGTTCGTACGAACACAGTACATCTCACCATAAGTCTATTTGACAATCGTCAGGGGATCGTTAGTTAGTCAATGTAATGTTAGCTAAGCTGCGAAAGTTCACATTTTGTCTTGTCACAATGTCAAGTTTTAAAACTGGTCATAGTTCAAAATGCTCTCGAAATGTCATGTACGTTCTGTTACGGTAGATGTATTGTTTGCCGTTCCTCGCGTATTGTCAAGTGTAATTAATACGTTAATGTCACTGTTCAGTAGTGACTATGTTCAGTCGAGATTCGTAACACAGATGATATAAAAGTCACTGTTTGTTAGTTTTAGCAGTATGTGTCATTCGGGTCAGCAAAACGTCAGTCCAAGTGCATAGAAGTCGGTTTAACGGTATTCAATGAAACGTCCGTTAGGTCTTAGTCAAGTTTGTACTTAATAGTCCGATCAATTCACAGTTCAGTAGCTCATACAGTTTGGCAAGTCAAAACACAAGTTTGTCAGTTTGGAGTGAACACAGTCACTTGTCATTAAACACTTTCAACGATAGTTTAGTCCGGTCAAAGTCCATTCAGTACACAGTACTGCACTGTCTTGTATTAAAGCCTATTTTTTGTGCGCGTGTAGAATATGTCTTTGTTCAGTAGTAAAAAGTGTACGCATACTTCCGTTAACGAATGTCTAGTACCGGGCGTTCTATTCTCCAGTCAGAATCAACACTCATCCGATCAACAAAGTCTAAGTCAGTCTTTAAAGTTACTTCAGAGTTTGTACCGTCATGTACTCTGCGTCAGTTTTTGACCAACTTTATGTCATACAGTCAAAGTCTGGCGTTATTTTCGTAAAATTACGTCAACGTAATTTAAGTTAAGTATTCAAGTCCTGTTAAATAAAGTAAACAGTCAGTGATTCCCGATTTAAGTCGATTCACGGGTATAGTTTCGCCGTTATTTTTAGTATTATGTCACAAAATGTCGCCACAAGTCAACTCGTTGTCACGTATATTGTCGATTTTCAGTGCGTCTCTGACCACGATCTTCGGTCAACTAACTTAAAAGTTCACTTCGTTCAACAGAGTAACGCACGCTAAAATTTCGTATCGTACTCAAGAAATGCCATATCTTGCTTGCTACTCACTAATAAAAAGCTCACATATTATTATTATCAACCATCGTCGACAACGGAACGCAAAACTATACTTTTTAAACAGTCCTTCCCTTATCCTTTCTCACTAAGACACTTGCGCGTAAAAAGGTGCGTGGATTTTTGTGAAAGTGTCAACTGTTAACATCAATACATCTGTACCAATGCAGGATGTGAAAAATGAACTGGTACTAGTCCATGTCAAGAGTCATTCACTTTCGTCGGTAGTTGAGGCAAAATTTACGCAAAGGGACACAATTAGACGTACACAATACTTGACTACAGACGGTCAACTATGGTACATAAACGAGCAAGATAACTTCTGCTCGGTAGCTTATTGTTGGTACGTTATGGTCTTACGCTGGCATTTTGGTGACCGTTTAGTACAACGAGTAAGACACTCTTTTTCCTTCCTGTATGACGCACGGTAATGAGCGACCCTTGAATACTATCTGATTTTGGTGAACAGGCATGCAAAATGCAAGATTCAAACAGGAATTTGAAAAACTACTAAAAGGGAATTCTGATAGGATAATCAAAATCCTAAACGAGCATGTGAATGTTGATCAGATCAGTTTGTTCGGAAGATAAATGCGAGAGGCATGATTTTCAATTGAATGAAAATGTGAAAAGCCTTTGTGTATTTTAAGATGCAGTTACACAGAGAAGGCTGAAAAGATTGAATAGCATGTTGTGTGATCTTTGTAGCATGAGTCAAATCAAGACATGCTAAGAAGATAAGAGAAAACAAAAGTTATGACCAGGTAAACCGCACAAACGCTTAGAAGGTTTGAAATAAAGCTAATGAACATTTGGTAAAGGCAAGGCCTGACTCCTACCAAAGGACGCAGCGCTTAATAGATATGATGTAGCAGTATGAAATTGCTCACATTTGTTTTGAGCACATGCTCGCTAATAACATTTGCAGGTAAAAGAGTCAACGAAATGATCATCAATTTTAAGCTGAATGGGCAGACAAGCTCAAAGTGAAACTTGGTAGTTGTACGCCCTTTACTTTTTACTGTGTAAAACTGTAAATCTCAATAAGCAAATTCAAGAACATGGATGGTCGTTGTATGTTTTTTTATTGCTGAACTTTTAAAAAATCAATCGATTCTTCCTTCCGATTATGCGCATGCGATGCATCATTTTTTGCCATAATATCACTGTTTGCAAATAAATAGCCGCTCATGGTTATGCTGGGTGGATTTAAGATTTTTGCGGGTCTATAAGTATGGACTGACACATAATTTACATATATTTACTAACACATATCCTCGATTCGGCACATAATGTTTAGGTCAAGTAAACGACATCAACTTTTAATGTACAATAAATAAATAGGGTAAAAAAAGAAAAAATCTTGCAAAATTACAAAATATAGGCATCCTTCGAAATAAATAAAATGCGTTACTCTATCGAAAAACGAACTTCTATCATTATCCCTATTACTATTACCGTTTACAAGTATAAATATATAGCCAAATATTGTTGTATCTGTGTTAAGAATGACCTCTGATGTAAAAAAATATTCTTACCCTTAAAATACGAAACGTAGTCAATTTGTTACAAAACAAGTGCCTCATCAAGTAGTAATCTCTAGAAGTAATTATGTGTTACATGCCTTCGCAAAAAATGTTTGCAAGTTGCTTGTAAAACACGTTGCGAGCTTCTGAACTCGTACTCGAGAGTAAACAAATTTGTTGCGTGAAATCGAAAGTGATCCGTTCGTACT